>QANZ01040596.1:38503-49860 GCA_003254925.1 Chamaecrista fasciculata | reverse complement strand
GGCCAGACCCGGTGACCCGGCCCGGCCCGGGTCTGTACCGGTCCGGGTCTCGGGCCGACCAGAAACCCGGCTCGGCCCGTGTACACCCCTACTTGTTGGTCTAATAGTTAGCTCACTAGGTTGGTCAAATAAGTAGAGTACACATGACAAAAACTGAACACTTAAAAATACTATTATTAAATTTTATAAAATACTATTATTAATATATATTATTATATATATTATATATATATATATATATATATGGGGAGGCCCAACGGCCTCCCCTTAATTAATTATTTGAAATCGTGCCCATGGGGCACGATTTCAAAGACTGACATGGGTCAGTCCCTGAAATCGTGTCTTTTGGGCACGATTTCAGTACTGACATGATACTGCCAGTACTGAAATCGTGTTTACGGAGCGCGATTTCAGAGAAAAAAATCAAGTTTTAAAATCGAGTTCAGCGGATGCGTATCCCATTTGGGGAAATAAGAAAATTCTTTGGTTATCGAGATACATAAAATAATTTTTTGTATTATTTTGATAAAAAAACCAAAATTGACATTAATAATTTTTATACAAAAAATTAAAAATAATTGTTAAAACATTAATAATTTTTATTTCAAAACATTAATAAAATTCTAAATTTTTGTATAAAAATAATTGTTATATTTCATAAAAATAAATCATTTATTTTAAATTTTCTTCCCAATTTGAAACTGAGCCCATAGATTCAATTATTTGTGCAGAGATAAAACATTAAATTTGATACCCACACGATCAGTACGGGTCAGAGGATGGAGAATTGGAGATAATACTTTCGTACCTCTTATAATAATTCTCAGTCTTCAACATATATATATATATATATATATATACCTTAAAAGGATATCTGATCTTGAACTTGTGATGAACTATATATATATCATCACTAATTATACACAAACAATAAATTCTGAAACTGTCGTTTGTAATTAGAAAAAGAAATTGAAAATTTGAATTTCAGAAGGAGCAGGTTACTTATACACAAGAAATTCAAAGTGAGAATCATAAAAAGAAGGAATTGATTGCGTAATGGGTTGATCTATTAGTCTAATTAATGTCAATATCGAATTTATTATCCAAATTAAAACTGATAGATTGGATATATGGCAGAAAACTGAAAACCCACTTATGAGTTATGACTTTTCTGCACTGCCCAATCTCTCATTTCACACTTCCCTTCACTTCACATATATATGCTTTCGTCAACACCACCTGAACATACGAATATATATATATATATATATATATCTTCACCATTATATATAAACATTAATTTGTGAAACAAATAATATATTTAACTAGTTTATATATATATATATGATTAATTAATGCATGCAGGCTAAAATATGCCAAACGTACAAATCTTATTAATGAGTAGTGATGATCACAAATTATCCTTCTTTAATTTCTTATCCCAAAACAGTTAGGTTTAATGTGTTGTATACAATGCTAGAATGGGGTTTTTCCATTTTATGCACTTAAGTTGCACGTGATCATCACGTTGGCAAACTTGGACGTCGAGCCTTGGAATTACAAAAAGAGAAAAACAAAAATAATTGAATAAAAAGCATGCAAAACAATATTGTACCTTGTTTAATTTGCTCAAGAATCCTTTCCTTGGATGAATGAATTACCGTTTTATAAATGTGTGAGAGAGATTTTTTACTAGTGACTAGAAGGTGAATTGTTTATTTAATAATATTTTGTTTCCAAGATAATATAGAAAAGAGATTTGTATGTTTTATTTATTTTTTATTAGTATAACTGTGAGTTTCTCTCACTTTATTTATCTAACAATTTAGATGAAGATTAATCTTATTCGGTCTGAGAATGAACAGTTAAAGTCCTTCTAATAATATATGATACCTCACAATTTGGGCGTTCGCCTACTTAATCTTGGGATCTGGTCAAGTCTCGTCCCCATGCATCTCGGGGCGGTCCCTGACTCGGTCAAGCCCACGTCACACACACAATGGGCAAGCGGTTAGCCTGCGAACGACCTCTCTCCCACGATGGTCACGCTCCACTTTCTTCGGACTCCCACTTCTTTCATGATTGAGGATCATAGGTATAAACATGCGAGAGCTTTCTCCGGCCATCACTTCACTCCTCCACCCTATAAATACTCTCGTATCTCATCAGTCCAAGGTGAGTTTCTATTCATACTCTGAATTCTCTTACTAGCTCTCACATCGAATCCTTTCTAACTTGATCGTTGGAGTATCCTTCGCAGGCCCCCTGTGAATTCTTTGCAGATTACTTCGTGATTTATTGATTTAGCAGCCCATTGTTGGAATTAGGTAAGCATCAGTTTACTTTTAATTTATCAATATCAATATCAATTTTAAAATTTAAATTTAAGTCCCTCAATTTAATGTGCAATTTGCTTATCACTCCATCTAGCACTTGTTAATATTTTTATGTTTCATTATATGATGAAGTTGTATATGGAGTGAGGCCAAAGATAGCACAATCTATACCTATTTTGTCCTTAGTTGAAACACACGGAAGTCAATCTTTATAAAAATTTGCCTTTCTCAAGCGTCCATGCAAAAAAGCAAAGAAAGCGAAATCAAGTAAAGTATGGTGTCTCTCTCACGCACATATATCAAGTAATAATTATATATTATATATATGTTTAATTTTCCTAGATGGCTTCATTATACTAGTGGCCTACTACCTCATATATAGTCATACTTTGATATTTAAAGAAACATTCTATAGGAACCACAAAGAATGTCGGTCTATATCACCATAAACATGTACACACACACACTCTCTCTAAAAGAATTCACTAGAGAGAGAAATTAAAGAGAGAGAGATGTTGGGGCTAATTTTGAGGATTGTTTTTAGGAGATAGAGATCGAGAAGTGTGGTGAATTGAAGCACGCGAAGGTTTTTTGTGTTTTGCAAAGAACGCATTGATATTGTTTTGTCTATATCTCTCTTTGGACCATGAGACTTGGCATTTTCCTCCTCTTTTGCCTTTGGGTTTTGAGAAAGAAAGAGAGAGAGAGAGAGAAAATCCCAAGAAGGTAAAAGAGACAAAGAAAGTGTGTTATAATGATATCTTTATCATTCTTGTACTTTAGTGCTCTGCCAATTCGTGTAAGATCTTTGTTTATAGGAGTCACATATATCAATTTGGTTTGGCTTAAGTGCAATTTTGGTCCCCTAACTTTCGCAAAGGTCTCAATTTGGTCCCCTAACTTTTTTTGTTGCAATTTTGGTCCCCTAACTTTCGCAAAGGTCTCAAGTTGGTCCCCTAACTTTTTTTGTTGCAATTTTAGTCCCTTAACTTTTGAAAGCGTCTCACTATTGGTCTCAAGTGCACTTTTTCCATTCATTATCTATCGTTAGTGCCGATCTAAAGGCTGAGTTGGTTGATGACGTGATAAATATGAGTGAAGTGGATTAAAAAAGGACCATTTTGCGGAGACGTTTTCATGACTTGGAAGTGCACTTTGGACTAATAGTGAGACGTTTTCAAGAGTTAAGGGACCAAAATTGTAACAAAAAAAGTTATGGGACCAAATTGAGACCTTTGCAAAAGTTAAGGGACCAAATTGAGACCTTTACGAAAGTTGAGGGACCAAAATTGCAACAAAAAAATTTAGGGGACCAAATTGAGACCTTTGCGAAAGTTAAGGGACCAAAATTGCAACAAAAAAAGTTAGGGGACCAAATTGAGACCTTTGCAAAAGTTAGGGGACCAAAATTGCACTTAAGCCATTTGGTTTTGCAAAGTTCCATGGCTTAATTTGTGGGAACTGCGAGTTATGTTGTGTTGTGTCTAATAAACAATGCAACCTTTTTTTTTAAAATAAATAAATTTGGTGTGTTGTACAATAAATGTACTCTTTTGGGGTCAATTTTTGGAGACACTTTTGAATATTCTTTGCAAATGGGTCTTTCTTTCTAGCCAAAATGGCAATCTGTGTGATGGTTACCCCAAGAGATATATGAGAGGCTTGAGTGCTTCCAAAGGCATATATGATTGGTGGTCAAAAGAAAGCATCTCATCTATTAATCTATCACTTTCCCACTATACTCTTATGTTCTGTTCTCACAGAAACAGATGGCCATATATACCATAAAAATATTCACATTTTTGTGCCTACTCACAGAATCCAACTTCAGTTTTACAGAAAATATGTTTTTTGGTCTATGTATTTTTCTTAAAACTTTGATTTAGTCACCAGATATTGAAAATATATGTTTCGACATGTGCAAAGAAAACCAAAGAAACTATTCGAAAAGATCTATCTATCAATAACCTTACGACTGATATGTGCAAGGATAGAACACGTTGACGTCAGTTGATTCATATAGCCAACCCCACCTAGTGGGAAAAAAGATTTTAGTTGTTATTGTTGTTAACAGACGTTAGCTATTTAATCATTAAAATATTATTTAAGACAAAATAGATGTTTGTGAAAAAAATCAGGGATCAAAAAATATATTTCTAAAATCTAATGACTAAATCATAATTTTGAGATAATTTTAAAGAATAACAAAAAAAATTTCTCAAAATTTTATATGCAATTATTTCATATAAACCAAAATTTTCTTAAGGATATAGTTTTGGTCTAGATTTAAAGATACAAAGATAGATAAGCCTTTTAATTCATTGCTTTTCAGAATACAAGTCCAGAGATAGGAAACATGTGTGTGTGTGTATATATATAGATATATATTTATTTCAAAGGGTCAAATAGAGACTAATATATCTTCAAATTTCAATGTTCTTCCTCAGCTAGGTACACTGAGCCAAGAGAGTTTTGTTCTTTTTAACTTCTACAACTTTTTTTGGGGTAAAGATTCTCCTTCTACAAATGTAACAATTGAATTTATTTATGGGTTATAGATTTGGGCTTCAACACATTGCTAAACTACAAAAGATTTCACAAGAGCCCAAAGTGCTCTAAATGATTACTCAAGATCGAAAGAGGTATAAGATAGATCGAATTGCAAGATCGGATCGAGGATCGTAAGATCTTATGAATTTCCTTAAAAAAAATATAAATTATATAAACAATTACTAATATCTATATGAATATATATATATATATATATATTTGCTCATCAGTCATAAATTCATCTTATAACATGTCTCAAAGATCTTTATTCAACATCATCAATTTATAGTCTCAAGTCTCAACATGTAATTAGTTAATTATCAAGATGTCTAAAAAATTTATCATAAGTTCAATAAAAAATTTAACAAAAACAAGGCAAAAACCACGAGTAATATTACAAATTTAGAACATCATTATCAAAAAGTTGATCCAAGCATATATCATACATCAAAATCATCATCATCAATGTCTCCCATTTCTATTTCATCCACTGGAATCTCCAAATCATCAACAGTGCCACGAGGTTCAACATTTTCTACTTCTTGAACTTCAAAGGTTTCGTCTTCTACTCCATTCATCATCAGAAGAAAGATCTTCTATGTTGTTAAGCTCCCTTATAGTTCTTTTCCCTTTTAATTTTTGATTAAATATAACATAGACCAACTCATTCATCTTTTTTTTTTTAAATCATACAATTTATTTTCTTTGTGTGAATCTAAATAATAAATGGTTATAAATAATTAACTTAACTATATAAAGAGAATAAAATAATAAGATTTGTAAAAAAAAACGTCATGTTTAAAGTTTCTTACCCTCTCAAAAGTACTCCAATTATGTTTATATCTTAAAGAATTAAAAGTTAAGCTCAATACTTGGCAAGTTAAGCTCAATATTCGAACAACAAACTTAGAGTTTTCAATTTTTGGGTGTTTAAAATGGAGCATTTTCGACCCCGAAAAAAAAAAGTCCCCAAAAGCAACATTTTGGACCTTTTTTTTAAAAAAAAAAAATATGTCGGATCGGTGAAACCGTACGATCTTACAATCTTACAAGCAAAATAGCAATCCTACCACGATCTTGCTCAAAAACGATCATACACCCGATTTAACTAGATCTTGCGTTGCAAGATCGTAAGATCTTACGATATTACGATCTAAATCTAGATGTTGAGTATACTGATTATATTTCTCTAAGCTGAAGCCTGAAAGTAATGTGGAGGTGCATCCCTTTATGTGTAATGTGCTCTATATTCTTCAGAAAAGTTTCATATATCAACCTCAGGAGTAAATAGTGTATGTACTATATATTTTGAACCGAATATATATATATATATCACATGATGCTAGATTTCATATAATGAATATGGGATGAAAAAATTACATATTAGAAATACACAAGGTATGAGACAATATATCTTGTACACAAATACAAACACAAGCGCAAGAGATGCAATGAGAAGCATCATGGACGTAAAAATGGCCATAAAGACCAGCAAATTCAGTACATCCAAGATAAGTCTTGCCTGAAACACACAGATTTTGCAGCTCCTTGAACACCCCTTTCAGAAATCTGAGGGCAATCTTCCACAACCAAGAAATCCAATTTCAATGATCCAACAAGTGGCTTCAAACCATCATCAGAAATTCCTAAACATTTGCTTAGCCTCAAAACATGCAATCGAGGAATCTGGCTCAGCAGCTGTAGCCCTTCATCACTGATCTCCTGACATCTTACAAGTTCAAGAGATTCCAAATATTCTGCAGAGCACAGGGCTTCCATCCCGACATCGTTGAAGGAATACACATGGTCAAGAGCGAGCTCCCGGACTGGGCACTTTTGCATTATACAAAGTATTCCATTTAAACTAAACAAAGAGGATGAGGGGAACTCCCCATCAGAGAAAGAGATCCTCACTGATTCAAGCTTTGTACAGTTTTGAGCTATGGCTTTCAGACTCTCATCTGTTAGCCTCAATGGATTGTTTACCAAGGAAGGTAAGGAAAAATCAGATGGAACTCTGAAGGAAATTGACTTCAGGTTACTTGATTTCTGTGATAAACAAATAATGTCACAGTCTCTTACTCCAACACACATGTCTAAGTGTATTTTCTCCAAGTTCTTGCATTTCCCCAACACACAAGCAAGCCCTCTCCCTGGGCTAATGATGCAGTTCACCAGACTCAGCTCCAGCATATTTTCACATGGGAAACACTGCTTTTGCCACCTATCTACAGACAATCGATCGTAGACCTTCATATATCGGTAATTCGCATCGACTTCAAATTGTAACTTCTTAAGCTTTTGCCAACCAGGACCAAGCTTTATCAAATCACCCTCACCAATTGCCCTGCAGTTTTTAATAGAGAGAACCTCAAGTCGATCAAGTTTGCCAAGATATTCAAGCCACTCAACACTGCTTACATTGAGGCATCTAATAAGGTGAAGCCTTGAGAGGTGCTTGCAGCCCACAACAAGAGACAGTATGCCACAGCCAGTGATCCTAGGTGTGAAATTCAGCCTCAAAGACGACAATTTAGAACACGAAGCTAAGTACCGCAAGCCTACATCGGTTATGAATGTGCAGAAACTCAAGGTGAGATCAGAAAGTGAAGGGCAATGATATGAAAGAATAAGAAGGCCTTGGTCATCTAATTGCTTTCCTAATTTGGACATCCAGCCAGAGTAGGTAATCTCTACTTTTGACAAGCTGAGAAACCTATTGCACAAGGAAGTCAAAGCATCATTTGCAGGATCCATTCCACATCCAACCCTTAGAGAGTGTCTTTGTGCATTATCTAAGTGGTGAAGGCGTTTACAAGTGAGAGAAAGAGAGTTTCTGTCTCTGGTTTTCTCAACCCTACTCAATATCTCCCAAACTATATGGTCTGGTATGCTATCCATAAAGTAATCTGACCTTTATAACGCCTGAAATGATTTAATTGCAAAAATCACAAACACAGATTTCACCTATGAACAGGACAATCATTTCAATCAAATAAATCTATTTATGCGATCATTCAGTCAGATCTAAAAAAATTAAGCATCAAATTGACGGTTGAACGAGAAAAGGAGTTCAAATTAGAAAAAGAAAATGCAAAAAAATTTCCACAACCAGCAGCAAACAGAGAAGAAATCGTGGTGCAGAACAGAACAATGTGAAGCAATTCAAAATTCAAAAGTGTCCGATGATTCTGAAAAGAAAAACAAAAGTTGAGAAATGAATCGAGACTTACTGAGAAATGAGAGAAGCGTAGCGAATGAAGGAAACGGCTTTGAAATTTGAATAAATCGGAGATATGATATGCGAAATTGTAGAAGCAGAGAGCATAAATGACGGATCGCAACACAATAATAATGGATGAAGATGAAGGCAGAGACGGAAGGAAGATATTTTGATTTTTGAGAATGCTAGCCTGCTAGATATTTCTAAATTAATTTATTAATGACAAAAAGCACTCGTCTCCCTAAATTTTGCATCAACTATCAATTTTGTCCTCAATCTTTTCTTTTTGTTAATTTAGTCCCTAATATTTTACATTTTGGTCAATTTTATTCTTTGACTAATTTCTTTTAATAAATTAAAAACAGACAACATCATGTTTTTCAATCTGAATTAGGGTTTGAGTTTCTTTTTCTATTAATGACAAGATCTGTTGGTGCCCCTAACATTTAAGGTCAGTATCCGTTATGCCCCAACATTTGTTGTGTCAGTTATGCCCCCAACGTTTCACATTGTTGTCAATTATACCATAACCTCAATTTTTTGGGGGTCAAAGTCCTATTTTAGCACCTCAAGTTTGCTCAAAGTTTTGTTTTGGTCCCTCAAATCTCTGACGAAAAATGACTGGCAAGTCGTCGAAAAATTTACCCAATCGCCGGAAATAAATATTTTCGATCATTTGTTCGCAAAATGCAGGCTGTCATTGAACTCAGGAAGTAAAAAAAACCTTAGATTAGGAGTTTTCGTAGTCGTCGGTGCCGCCGTGTATCTCGCTAGAAAGTTCGACGGAGACTTGAGAGACCAAAAAGAAACTTTGAGCAAAATTGAGGGACCCAAATAGGACTTTGGTCCAAAAAAAATTGAGGTTAGAGTATAATTGACAACAATGTGAAACTTGGGGGCAAAATAAACGTTGAGGGCATAATCGAAACTGACCCCAAACGTTAGGAGGTCTTTTGCCTCTATTAATTTTATTTACATAACATATCATTAGTTACATAAATTATGTCGTTGATGTTTGACTAAAATAAGAATAAAGGATAAAATTGTGAAACATTGTGGACAAAATTGACAGTTTATACAAAATTTAGGGACAAAATTAGTGCTTTTTGCCATTAATCATTTAATCTATATACTTGAAATTTAATTTGGTACGTATAATTTTATTTCTTTTAAATCAGTCGCTCTACTTTTTTTCTGAAAAGTAAATCATTTACTTTGTAAGCCTATGGCCTCCCACTTTTGTGTCTTTTAAATGAAATTCTCTTCGACCAAAATATGCAAAATAAATCTAAAACCCAAGAAATTTCAGTGATGGGTGAATTAAATGTGACTGCTGATGATAAGATTGACAAATTCACTATGATTACTAGCTGCTACGTTGCATATTGGATGATGGTGAGCAGAGTATTGAACTAGTCCACTCATGAGTTTAAGGAAGCTGTTAGAAGTATTATATTCTAATAAGTTGCATGAACTTAATTTAAGTTTAAAAAAGAGTCAAAATCTCATTTTAGTTCTCAAATTATTTGGTGAATTTCATTTGATTCTCATATGTATTTTATTAAGTGAATTGATAAAAAAAATACTATCCTTCATTTTATTGTCAACTAACTTAATATGTTACATAAAAAAAATCATTCATCTCAATTATTCAAATCAGAAATAACGACAAGAATCATATTTTAGACTAATAATATAATAGATGAGAATATTCAAAGGCTGAAACAAAACAAAAAGTTTGAGGATTAAAATAAAATTCACATTATAGTTCAAAGACCAAAATGAGATTTTGATCTTCTGAAANAAAAAAAAAAAAAAAAAAAAATCTATGAAACGTCTTGCTTCTTTCCGGTATTTTAAATTTCAACTTATTTAATTTAATCTTTCATCTAAACAAAAATAGTAAACGACAAGTATGGATAGACACTGGAGTAGATATATAAATAATAAATACTACTATCCCTGGGGCTGGACTCCATAGATGTTCAGAAAATTTATGAATATTCGGTTTTCTAGAATATCAAAATCAAGTTACACGCTGAAAATTCAATTTTCATTAGCCATAGACCTACCATTAAATGAAGTTGGAAATCTTATCAAAGGAAGATCTTTCTGCTTGGCATTAAGGAGAGAGTGGTAATCATCAGAAGAGAATTCCAAGCTCAAACTCTAGCCTTAATTTATACTGCAGCAGGAACTTGGGATTCTACTGATTTCATTATCTCTTCTCCTAACTGTTTGCATCCAACTAGTTTCTGCATAAACAGATCATCCAGGCGTTAAAACAGTAGGGCAAGACTTAGAAAAGGTTCCTTATATCTTTGTTATAAGGTTCCTCAATCAACATTTGACACGTGACAAAAATCTTTGCTATATATCAAGTTCATTCAGCACAATGACATGAATTATTAAAACACCTGGAGAAAAGATAAACATGTGCCGAGACTTGTATAGAGATATCAAAAGAGTAAATATATAATTGTTCCCTAAAAGATACACGAGTTGATAACTCAATTTGTGAAAGTTTAGTTTTTACATTTTAGTTCTTGAAAGTCTTGAAGACAATACAACTTATTTCTTTAAGCCCATTTTTAGGGACTAATTTGCAAGAAGAAAAGAACTCAGAATTAGTTTCATGACTTTCAAAGACTAAAAATATAAACTAGGCTCCGTTTGGTAGGCAGCAATTGGCTTTTACATTGTAAAACTACACGGATTTCAAGACTTTCATGTGTTTGGTATGGTAATTTAAGCTATGTAAAGTGGATTACAAGGTAAAGGGTTTTACATTACATAGGTCATTTTTCTTTACGGCTCCGTTTGGTACAACAGCAAACACTTTTACATTGTAAAAGGGCACAAACTCCAAGATTTTCATGTGTTTGGTATGGTAATTTGAGGGATGTAAAATGGATTACAATGTAAAGGGCTTTACATTACATAGGCCATTTTTCTTTACTTCACATTTCTGATGTAATCCAAGTCTACCTAGGGAATTATGGTAGAATTCCTAATTTGCCCCTCTCACTCCCATCTCATCTCCTCCCCAAATGGTGAACGGCGGCGGCGGCGGCGGTGCACGGTGGCTCCGACCACCGTGGATCACCGTGCACGGCGGCTCCGACCACCGTGCACGGCGGCGCAGACCACCGTGGACCACCGTGCACGGCGGCGCCGACCACCGTGGACGGCGGTGGTAGGCGGCGGTCTGCTGGTGGTTGTGGGAAGGGCATTTTTGTCATTTTTTT
>QANZ01040596.1:9446-38427 GCA_003254925.1 Chamaecrista fasciculata | reverse complement strand
CCACCGTGGACCGCCGTGGACGGCGGCGCCGACAACCATGGACGGCGGTGGACGGCGGCGCCGGCCACCGTGGACGGCGGTGGTGGGTGGCGGCGGCGGCGGTCTTGTGGTGGTTGTGGGAAGGGCATTTTTGTCATTTTTTTCTATATCTATTTTACTTTCCCTCCCCTACCTTTTTATACCAAACACTTTCAATCTTTACCTACTTTACATTCCCTCAACTACTTTTCCTTTCCCTCACAATTTTTCCCTTGTAAAACCCTTTCCTTTACATACTCAAAAGTATACCAAACGGAGCCTAGGTTTTCAGAGATTGAGTTGTTAGAGATTAACTTATATGTTTACTTGATATCAAAAGCATTATGGACAGGTAGTGAGGTGATAAAAAATAGTAATCATTTGGCTTCAAAGTCCATTAAGTGCAATGAAGAGACTTTGACATGAATTCCAAGACACTGAAAGGCATGCTTACTGTTCCGGCGGAATGTATATCAGCAGTTCGAAATCCCCTATTCAAGGTGTCCAAAACTGCATTCTCTATTCTCTCAGCAGCCTTGTCTTCTCCAAGGCCATACTTCAAAAGCATAGCAGCGCTAAGAACAGTAGCGAATGGGTTTGCTTTGTCCTGTATACAAATAATTATGCCGTTGTAATGGATGTTGCCAGAAGAAAAATGATCAGGATGCATAAAAAACCAACCTGTCCAGCAATATCAGGAGCAGAACCATGTACAGGTTCAAAAAGTCCAGGTCCCTAAACCAATTAAAGCCCAATGTTGTTAAGTGGAAAAGACAGTCGTTCGCCTTATAAACATGGACATGATCTATATTATAATTTATTAGGATTATCTTTTCATACCGAATCCCCAAGGCTAGCAGAAGGAAGCATCCCAATACTTCCAGTGATCATTGAAGCCTCATCTGATAATATATCTCCAAATATGTTGTTCGTTACAATTGTGTCAAACTGCATTATTCAGCACCAAACATTGTAACACTTGAAAATTTCTCATTTAAATAAATTTCCATTTGTGAATCAAAATTTGCAGAGCTCCACATAATGAAAAATAGACATGCTTATGTATTCCTTAAGCAGACCTGTTTCGGGTAGCGAACTAATTGCATTGAGGCATTATCAACATACATGTGTGAGAGCTCAATATCGGGATATTGCTCTGCTATTGCCAGAACTCTGCTCCTCCAGAACATTGATGCCTGGAATAAAAAAGTTACTTGAATCCTTAAACTTTTATATACAACTAAATAGACTAATGTCCTTGTACAAATACTTCAGGATCAAGACCTGGAACTGCCTATCATAGCACACATTCGCTACCACAGCAAGAAGTATCTTCAATAAACTGGAAGCATTGACTTGCTAATTTTAGTACAAAGAGAAGCTAGACTAACTTGCAAAAAGCTTCTTATCAATGGTACTTCCGTGTATGGTTTCAGACAGGCGAAGTCTTAAAATTAAATTAAGCTAAATCTAGTTTATGCTTTTTGAAAAGATGCCACCACTCATGAATATATCTCAGGGCCAAGAGGTTATTCGACTACCACAAAGAATTTCTCAAATCCAAGTTGACAGCCATAATCTGACATACTTGTAAACCCATATGGATATCCGTGGAGAACAATAACATTTTCTATTGACAAAGGACATCATCCATATGAGTATAGCAACTTATAGCCTTTGGAGAACCTAATCTCAGAAGACTATTAGGCTACCTATTATGAACAAATGGAAACAAATTGAGAGGTATTTTCCAGGAATATTGGAATTCTTTCCATTTCCAAGTTTAAGCAACCAAAGCAAGCAGATAAAAAATAGTGCCGGAAAATGTAATTCAACATAAATAATTTCAGCTTATCACACACAAGGCCATCACCAAAGAATAGCTATGGACTCTTTTTAATGATGCAAATTGTACAATAGCAAAATTTACAACATTTCTGACTTTTGAATAAGTATCATAACTGAATCCGGCAATTAGTACCTCTAACACATTAGCTTTGTCAACAGAGCAAAGTTTCCCACGTCGCTTCCGAGCAATCTCAAATGCAAAACGTGTAATGCGATCAATCTGGTATAAACAATATCATATGTCAGACAATAAAAAATTCAGAGCTTAAATCCACATTTGTTATAAGGATAAGAAGAGACAGCAGAAGGTAAGAAGAAAACAAGAAGTTCGTTCTAAAGAGAAAATAAAAAAGTGAATCCTACAGCTTAAATATTCCCAGTATTTACACTTAGACAATGTTAACTCTCCAAAAATAGTTTATACTATCTTCCAAGTTACAAATAAAAGATATGAATCGTTTGAAGTAACATGCACTTACTACTACTATCTTCAGGCAAAGTGAGAGCATTTTTTAGGTAACAACAACAACTATCCTTGATCTCTTCAAGTTATAACCAATCTTAATCAAATACCGCTTAAATACTTCAAATAAATTCTCTTTCACAGGAAAATTCCAGCTAGCTTAACAGTCATTACTAATATGGTATCTTTCTGTCGTCAATCTAACACTCATCCTGAGTTATGTCTTATTTTTATATTCTAGACCTTTCTAATTTGCCCACTGTTTTTATGGTCGTGCAGCCTGCCCATTTCAATCTTTGTTTTTCATGTTTAGCCTTCAATTCTCGTAGGCCTTCCTTCTATGCATAGATGCATAGTTTCTTTTTTTTTTTTTTTTTTTATAAAAAAAATTACNTTTTTTTTTTTTTTTGTATATAAAAAAAATTACACAGCATATTAATTTTTATGAAAAAACGAAAAAGAAAAAGCACTTTAAAATGAGAGATAAATATATTATCCAAAAATTCTAAGAAATATCATAAAGGAATAATAACATCATCATATCATATGAGATGTTTTATCCAGAGGACCAACAAGGACTAAGGCACCTCAGATTTAGCATAAATCTCAGTATTGAAGCCAGTCTCTTCACCATTGTCATCAGTACCAAAGCCCCTGGGTTTACCAAAGTAAATACCTAAATATAACAAAGCAGAAACAAGAGATAGTTACATATATGAGTTAGCAACACATTCTATAATTAAAGAGGGAAAAGAATGGAGAATAATTAATTAAATTTTGTTAAACTGGTTGGAACTATGTTCAAACACTGAAAAAGAAAATCAAAATCACTATATTGCAGCCAGAACCAAAGCCCAGCATACCTCCAGTGAGCTCCCTTACAACCATGAGGTCAACCCCTTCAACAATCTCTTTCTTCAAAGTTGAGGCATCCACTAACTATAGGATAATTCATGAAAGTTCACAGAAAATTAAAGGCAAATTCAAAAGTAATGCAAAATAGTAGGTACTAAGCAAGGGATATCATTTAGTCTCCAAGATAATATCAAAACATATGCATGCCTCAGGTATTAATAAATTGGATGATTTGATCGTTGCATGTCATGATGCTAATATTCCAACGAATATTATGCTTAAATTTGGCAGGTAGCCTTGCCTAACTTGGGGAGTTCAGTATATCTCAACATATATGGAAGTTCTAAATTTCTTTAGTGCGTAAAAACCTGCCCACGTGATATTTGAATATAAGATAAATAATAAATGGGAAACCAAGTATCCTTATATTTGATACGTCATAAGCCAGTATTAGGATCTTAATTTCTGCATATATCTCAATTCTCATGCCTATATGTAAAAAAAATGGTCTTTCAAACTTTTCAGGGAATTTAGTTTTTACCTGCGGAAACACAATTGCCGGTCTCAAATTGGCAAATACTTTAAGACCTTTTCGAAGTTCAAGCAACCCTGTCTCTGGCTTTAGATGCTTCTCATTGTTATCCCATTTATACCTTAAGTAATTAAATAAAAGAACATGTAATGTTCACTACGAGAGATTGAGGACAAAAGTTGTAGAAAAGTGTCAAAATCCAAACATGAAAATATGGAAGGTTGGCTACCCTCCAATTGCACCGAGCAGAATAGCATCAGATTGCTTTGCCACATTCAGTGTCTCATCTGGTAATGGGACTCCTGTCTCATCCAATGCAGCTCCACCCACCGGCATCTCACGAAAATCAAATTTAATCCCTGAAATAAGAAAAGAAAAGAACAATACATAGGAGCTTAGTAATAAAACTAGAAGCAGCCAGTTCACTTAGCTTAACAAGATTATTTCAAGAGTATCAGATAGCCAATCTATACACGAACCACAGTCCAAAACAATTCAGAACGCTGACCATCATCAATGCACTGATTAGAAGATAATCGAATCCCAAATAGAAAAATTACACAAATTTGAACGCAGCACAAACCAAATACTAAGCAAAACTAGAAGTAATTGATTCCATTTAAAATAAGGATTCACATTTTGCTCAGAATCAAAGTAAGTCTACTAGATTAGCATACTAGAATCAAAATTATATATGAAGTTCTTGATATATTTTCATCTGGGTAATCTGTTTCTTTTAAATTTCTTCAGCTTTATTGATATAGTACCTAACTAACTATGCAAGTATGATGTTAATTACTTCATCTTAACCCAATTCCATTTGTATATATTACTATGTTTTTAATATTTGGAGGAACATATCATACTTGATTTTAGTCCTACCTTTAACAAGATTATTTCAAGAGTATCAGGTAGCCAATCCATACACGAATCAAAGTCCAAAACAATTCAGAGCGCTGTCCAGTATCAATGCACATCGAATCCCAAATAGAAAATTTACACAATTTTGAACGCAGCACAAACCAAATACTAAGCAAAATTAGAAGTAATTGATTCCATTTCAAGTAAGGATTATTCACATTTCGCTCAGAATCAAAGTAAGTCTACTAGATTAGGAAAAGGGAAACAGTAATTTCCCCCTTTTTCCCTCTCGCGATTCAATTCAGGGGAAACAAAACAGAAATGATTCAGCAGACGAACCTTCAAGGGAGGCAGCGAGAACGAGAACGTTCTTGGCAACAGCAGTAACTTCGGGGCCGATGCCATCGCCGGGAAGTAAAGTGACGGAATAAGTGCGTTTGGAAGGAGATGAAGAAGTAGCGGAACACCTAACTATGGTAGGTTTAAATGATTTAGCGGAAGAGAAGTGAGAGTGAGAGTGAGAAGAAGATTTGGATAAAGGTCTGAAAGCTCGCACATTGAGCTGAAGAGAAGCCGCCATTTTCGTAGATTCGGAAGAAGAAGCGAAACTGTGAAAGCAATCCCGACCAGCGGCTATGAAAGATGATGACTGCGCCAAGTGCTTTGCTCTATAAGAATTTTTGCCCCACTACCTTCAGCGGTCGTTCAAATTGGTCCTAAATGTACGTTTTTAAGTTCACTTTGGTCCTAAATATTTTACAAGTTTAATATTAGGGTAAATTACACTTTGGTACCCTTTGGTTTGGTCATATTTCACTTTGGTACCCTGTGGTTTAAAAAGTGACACTTTAGTATCCTGTGGTATTCTTCATTAACACTTTGGTACCTTTTCGAGCTATTTTGTAATTTTAATCATAACAAATTTTGCAAAAATTATATATTAACCCCAAAAAAATTTTAAAGTTTTTATTTTAGTCTCTAGATAATATGTATCCAGGGACCTATTTGTAATTTTATAAAATTTTTTGGGGTCAATATGTAATATTTGCAAAATTTGTTATGGTTAAAATTACAAAATAACTTCAAATGGTACCAATGTGTTAATGGAGGATACCACAGGGTACCAAAGTGTCACTTTTTAAACCACAGGATACCAAAGTGAAATATGACTATACCACATGGTACCAAAGTGTAATTTACCCTTAATATTAATCCTAAATGTTGTCATTTAGTTTTATTTTGGTCCCAAATTACTGAATGTAGTCATATCTCTATCGTTTCAACTTCAAATGTGATGTGTCTAGAGTTACGTGTTACTTTTTACTAGTATTGTCTCCATTCAGTTGGGGTCATCAACAAACGAGTTTAAATAAAATCCCATAAGTAGGTCACTTGTCTCACGACGGTTAAACAAGTAAAGTTAACCATAACTCTCTCGTTTCAAGTCTAAATACAATGAATTCGGAACTATAGGTTACTCTTAATAAATTAGATTTGTAAAAAAATGAGATCAAATTGGATTCGAAAGTAGGTTTGAGACCAACTTTTCATAGTTTAAACAAATACATTTTATAGTATGGTGATGAGCTTAATAATAGCAAATATAAGCACTCCTTCATCCGTAAAAGTTTAAACAAAGACGTGAACATCTTCAACCTTGGTATTAAAAAACTAATCATTAATGGAAAAAACACTAACTTTTGGAATGAAAATTGTCTTCCAAATGGTTCTCTAAGCTCTAGAATTCATGGTCCTCTTCTTAAAAATGAGTACTCTTACACTGTTAATCATGTTCTTCAAAATGGTTTGTCTGCTATCAGAAATCTCTCTATCAGTTTAAACAAAAGGAGTGTTTTTCCTGCTTGCCTTAACTTATCGTTTGGAGATTATAATACATTTTATAGTTTTGGTTATAAGATCATATATTATAATGGTACTGAATATGGACATTTAGTGAGAGTATTAGTCGAGGAAGAAGATGTTGAATTTCGGACTAAGGATTCATTGTTCTCATATAGTTCAAACATTTTGAGCTTCATGTCAGGAATGGATTTGTCATGCAATCATCTGATAAGAGAAACCCCTCATCAAATTGGATCTCTTGCTTCTCTTCATGCATTGAACTTATCTCACAACCATTTGAATAGATCTCATTCTAGAAAGTTTCCAAAAGTTGCAAAAGATAGAGAGCTTACACCTTTCATATAACAACCTGAATGCAAAAGATGAATATGTGATAGATTTCACTTCCTTTATCTGGAGTTTTATTGCATCCTATGTCATGGTGTTACTTATTCTGGTGGTTGTTCTCTGGATCAACTCTCACTGGCCAAGACTCTGGTTTTATTTTATTGAAACATGCCTCTATAGATGTTTTTACCCATACTTTAATGATGCATTCTATTAGAGTCCTTTTGTTTGGAATTAATTGTGCAAGCTTCCCTTGGAATTGTTAATTTGTGTTATATGTGGACGTTTAGATCTCTCCACTGTATTGTAAGCATGTATTGTTGCATCATTTATAATGCCTATGAGATTCTATTTACTTTGTTTCAAAGTGATTTGCTACATATACAACTTACCTCCTTAGTTTATAACCTAAGAAGACCTACACTAAAAAAGCAATAAATTGCTACTCCTAGTTTGTCATTTTCTAATTCAGACATTCGGTGCTATACTGATTCAATTTATCAGTGAACTATAATGGGAAATACTCGATTTTATAGAACTATGAATGTAAATAAGGAATCATGTTTTTTTAAAAGGAGACAAAAAATGGAGAATTTTATTACCAGACAAATAAGTAATACGATTACTAATGGGACAATTCCCAAAAAAAATAAAAAAGAAAAGCACTTTTTGTTTCATTCATATGCATACAGAATAATGTAAATTTTCAACAAAAATTCCTCAGTCGACAGTCGCATATACATCTAATATCTTTAAGCAACTTTTGGCTTCTGAAGCAGAACTTTTACGGGTTTTGTTGTATTTTTTTTTTTTTGTTTTTTTTCCTATGTTTGCTGTATTCACTAGCTGTGTGAAAAATTGTAAGAGTTTTGCAAGATTATCCTTCTTTTTAGCATGATTACCCTTCTCACTCATTGATCCATTATGTGTTTAAAAGAGTTGAATTTTTTTTATCACGATTTCTTCTTTAATCTCCTCTTCTGCGGCAGTCAATTTAAGCATTAACTCTGAGATCAAATTTGGTGAGAAGTGCAAAGGAAAAATCTGAAAAAAAAAATCTAAAATAAAAATAAATAAATAAATAAATAAAATTTATTCTATTAAAATGAAAAAAATATTAAACCTCTCGCATGGTAGTCCTTGGACTTTCAAGAAAAAGGTCCACCCACTGATTCAGTTCCTTGAAAGTAAACGAACCCAATCTCAAGTAGTTGAATCATTTTTTGGCGTCTCTGAAATAGTGTATTAATTGTTGCTTTGAAATCACAATCGTCTTGCTGATTTTTCATGTAAGAGCTCGCTAGAGTACTAAGATTGTTAATCTCTAGCGCAGCCTGAATTTAAATTATAGTGAATCTTTTGATGGTAATACAATGCTTTATGGAAATTTGAAGAATAAAATAGAATAATACTTACGAGCATCAAGTGAATCTTTTTGTGTCGGCCCACAAATTTTTGTGAAGAACTCCGATTGGAGGATTGTTAGTGTATCGGGATACTCTGAATGATTTCGACAATACTGGATGACAAGACAAAGTGTTTCGGAATCTATTTTCGCAAGTTCCGAAACTAGTTTAATACCATCGTATTTATTAGGACCTCATAAATCTTGATTTATGGATTAACGCTTACTTTGCTAGTATGGTGAGTCCATCCCAACTCCTCAAATAAACGTTCATTTTAGAATCATTGTGTTCTTCTTCTTCGTTATCTTGTTTGTGCTTTTTATCCAAGAGTTTCAGAGTCTCTACAGCCCGACAGAAATAAAAAAATAAAAAAATTATTACATATTTAATAACACTAGTAGAAAGCGTGTGCGTTGCACGTGTTCGTAATATATCTAATTTTACTTTAAAAAAATAATAAATTTTTAATTACTAAAAAAATTATTTAATAAATAATATGAATAAATAATTATTTAATTGGATAATCGATCTTTCAATAAATTTGTCCTTTTTAGAAAAAGCCTATCAAGTTAATTTATTTATTTTTTTAAAAAAAAACTCAAAAAAGTAAAATAAAACTACACATGCTTTATATTCTTATCTTCAAGTTTGATCATGATTCATCCTTTTAAATAGTTTCCTTCTTTTATTTATTACCGCTAAATATATTATGATTTTTACAAGTCATAAGCCACTTGGATAGATCTCTACTGATGCTTAAAAAATTAAATTAATTATATAAAAAATATATTTATCTCTAATTTAACCTTGTTATATTTTTTCACTTGGATGAATGAGACCATGTCACTTTTTCTTTCAGTAGTAGATTGAACATTATGACAAATCTTCCTTTACCTTTGTGTAAAATCTTCAAACCTTGAAGATTTAAATTAATTTGAAGCAATTGCCAAATGAAAGTGAAAACGCATAAGAAACTGAATGAGTTCGTTATAGTTTTGAATTTTTTTATTTCAATTGTATAAAAACATTAAGATGTAATAGTATAAAAGCTAGATAACAACGATTATTTTTTGTTGGAACTTGAAAGAAGATGTAATTAAAGTTTTGAACTAAAGTATTTGTTTGCAACGAGTGCTAAATGCTATGACCTAGAGCATTTAAAGAGAAAGCATGATGATTATTGAAGAGGTGTACGTTGTCAATCAGCGTTTTCAACTTATATTATTAATAACTAAATAGAGACAAATGTGAATTTTGTCCGTGCCAACTCTTTTTTTTTTTTTTAACTATAAAATCTTTATAGATGTTAAAAGATCACAAGGGTAATTTTAAGGAAAAAAATTGTAAACAACATGTTATTTTTTAGTAGAAAAGATTATTAGATAAAACTAACTTGCACAAATACCCCCTGAAATTTAGGTAATGTTTTAAGAAATAAATTTGCAAACAAGTGGTTATTTCTTAGTAGAAAAGATTATTAAATTGAACAAACACATCCTGAATTTTAGATAATATACACATAATACCTTAAGTTTTAAAATTGTATGAAGGTGACCGATGAGTTAAATTATTTTTTTGGGACAATTAACACCTTTATGTTAAATTTTTTTTTTTTTTTGGCCTGAACCTTTATGTTAAATTATTGATTATTGGTCAAAGTTCATTTTTGGTCTCATAACTTTTGGTCAAGTCTCAATTAGATCCCATAACTTTTTTTGTTGCACTTTTGGTCCCATATCTTTCACTTAGGTTGCAAATTTGGTCTTGTATAACTTTTGATCTCATATATTTTGGTCAAGTTACAAAATTAGTCTCATATTTTTACAAAAAGTTTCACCGTGAGTCTCAATTGATCTAAAGATATGAGACTAATTCTACACTTAACCTAAAGATATGAGATCTGTCACAAAGATATGAGACCAAAAGTGTAACATGTGACTAAGTTTGCAACCTGAGCAAACGATACAGGACCAAAAGTGCAACAAAAGAAGTTGTGAGACCAATTAAGACCTGAACAAAAATTATGGAATAAAAAATACACTGTGACCTTATTTATTTGATCTTAAGTGCCACCAAGGGTATAATAATTTTTTAACAAAAAAAGTTATAATAATAATAACTTTAATAAAAATTCTAGGGTAAATTACACTTTGGTACTCTGTTGTTTGACCTTATTTCACTTTGGGACCCAGTGGTTTAAAACCTGACACTTTGGTACATTCTCCATTAACACTTTAGTACCCTTTGGAGCTACTTTGTAATTTTAACCATAACAAATTTTGCAAAAATTATATATTGACCCCAAAGAATTTTCAAAAAATTACAAATAGGTCCATGTATACATATTATCTAGGGACTAAAATGAAAACTTTAAAAAAATTTTGGGGTCAATATGTAATTTTTACAAAATTTGTTATGGTTAAAATTACAAAATAGCTCCGAAGGGTACCAAAGTGTTAATGGAGGATACCATAGGTACCAAAGTGTCAGGTTTCAAACCACATGGTACCAAAGTGAAATAGGGTCAAACCATAGGGTACCAAAGTGTAATTTATCCAAAATTCTAAAATCGAACCATGCCCAAACCTTAACCCCGTCGATACTTTAAAATTATATGGAGGTATTTTGTAATTTTGGCAAAAATTTATGAAATTCATCTTTTTTTCCCTCAATAGAACACATAGTTTTGGGAACCCAACCCAAAATTTGAGGGTCAATTTTTTATCCAACTCATCTTGACCCATTATTTAAATGGGTTGAGTTAGGTTGGTTAATTTTGTAGTTAGGTTGATGGGTCATGGGTTGATTTTGCCACCCCTATGTGAAAGACATAGTCGCTGACTACGCCAAGTGCTTTGCTCTATAAGAATTTTTGCCCCACTAGCTTCAGCGGTCGTTCAAATTGGTCCTAAATGTACGTTTAAGTTCACTTTGGTCCTAAATATTTTAAAAGTTTAATATTAATCCTAAATGTTGCCATTTAGTTTTATTTTGATCCCAAATTACTGAATGTAGTCATATCTCTATCGTTTCAACTTCAAATGTGATGTGTCTAGAGTTACGTGTTACTTTTTACTAGTATTTCTATTCAGTTGGGGTCATCAACAAACGAGTTTAAATAGAATCCCATAAGTAGGTCACTTGTCTCACGGTCAAAAAAGTAAAGTTGACCATAACTTTCTCGTTTCAAGTCTAAATACGATGAACTCGGAATTATGAGTTACTCTTAATAAATTAGATTTGTAAGAAAATGAGATTAAATTGGGTTCGAAAGTGAGTTTGAGACCAGCTTTTCATAGTTTTTTTACCTTTTACTCCTAAACCCACTTTCGAGTTTGATTAGATTTCATTTGCTAACAGTCCCAGTTGGACAGAAAAATAACTAGTTAAGAGTAACTTGTAACTCTGAATTTGTCGCATTTAGGCTTAAAACAAGAAAAATATGATTAACTCTGCTTGTTTGACTGTGAAAAGAACATCCCACTTTTGAGATCAAATTTGACTTCATTTGTTGACGACTGCAGTTGATTAAAGCAAGTTATCCTACTCATCAAAAGCAACATATTTTCAAACTTTAAATGAGAGATATATAAATATTCATATAACTACATTCAGTAGTTTAGGACCAAAATTACACTAAATGATAACATTTAAGATCAATATGAACGTTCTAAAATATTTAAGACCAAAAGGAACTTAAAGGCATACAAGTAGGACCAATTTAAGCATTTGACCAATTGCATTCTTTCAAAATGTTAATAAATTTAGGTCAAAACTTCATTTTGATCCTCAAATTAGAAGAAAAATTTGGTTTGTTCTCAAACTTTTCATTTATTCTCATTATTCCAAAATATGATTCTATTGGATATCTATTGTTTTGAAACCAAAACAAAATTCACCTTATAGTTAATAAACTGAAAATTTGACCATAAATTTATATTTCCTTTAATTTTTATTTAAAATTTATTTCAAAAATTAAAAATTAAAAATAAAATAATAGGATTGGAAGGATAAAAAGATCTACTTGACAACATATATTTAAGATAAGGGCAAAAGTATTAATTTTGTCCTTAAACATTACACCAATTGTCAATTTCGTGTCCAATCTTTTTCTACGGTCAAGTTTGTCTCCAATGTCTTATATTTTGGTCAATTTTATCTTTTGACGAGCTTCTTTTAATAAATTAACGATTGACTTCATTTTACTTTTCAATCTGAGTTAAGATTTGAGTTTTTTTTTCTATCAATTTTACATTACATATCATTATCCACATAGATTCTATCGTTAATATTCGAATAAAGTAAGAGTAAAAGACAAAATTAACCAAAATATGAAACATTAGGGACAAATTTGATTATAAAAAAGGGTAAATTGCAATTTGGTACCCTGTGGTTAGGGGCGGTTCCCCTTTGGTACCCTGAAAGAAAAATTTTTGCATTATGGTACCCCGTGGTTTGCTCCGTTAACGATTTGGTCCCCTGAGGTTTTTTTCTGTTAGAATTTAACGGCAAATGTATGTTAAAATGTCAAAAATCTCCCAACAAGTCTTCTCTTATGCGTTTAAGTCCTTTCCCTTTACTAAAAGGGATCAAAACATAAAGAGTTAATTATAAAAGGGTATTTAGAATTCTAATATTATAGAATTTTCTCCTTTTCATAAGATTTCTTTTGAATAGGTCCTGATTTAATTACACTTTAATCCCAAAAGTTTATGATCTTTATCATCTTCATTCATTTTAGTCCCAAATCCTCAAAATAAAATTTTAAAGTTTCTCAAAACTCTTCCAAACATTCCAATTTAGTCCTTAAAAGTAGGCCAAAATGCACAGACACCCCCTGAGTTTTAGATTATGTGCACATAAGACCCCTGAGTTTTCAATTACGTGCAAATAACACCCTTTTGTCAAACTTTTGTTTATTTAGTGAGGGTATAAAAGTAATTTTATAAAAAATCTAGGCTATAGTTCTATTTTGGTCCCTCAAGCTTCCTCAAAGTTCTGTTTTAATCCTTCAAGTTTTGAAAAAATTTCACCCTTAGTCCCTCATCCAATTTTTTTTATTAAATAAGAAAAAATTGGTTTACATTCTTTAAAAGTTTTTTTTTAATTAAGGTCCTTTTTATAATAGGACCAACATGTAAGAAAAAATAAATAAATTAGGACTTGAAACAATTTTGCCCCAAAGAAAAAGGAACCCATCCAAATGCCCAAATCGACTTTCTCCTTCTTCGCACGTTCTTCTTCTTCCTTCACTCCGCCGGCTATGGATCCTCCAACACCTTCAATCGCGGCACGCCTCTTGTTGCCAAATCTGACTCAACCGCAAACCTCACTCACGCCTCCATTCCAGCCACCTCTCTTTCCTCTTCACTGCTCCTTACTCTCCCTCCATCGCCGCCGCCGAAAACCTCCCTCCCTACTGAGATTCTTGTATCGCCTTCGCCGCTTCCCCCAGCCTAGCGGTTCGCGCCGTTGCGATTGATGTCGAGGATGCAGAAATCGCACATGGTGCCAAGTCGTCGTCGTCTCCGATTTTCCTCGATTTGAAGAAGAACGGTGCTTTGATTTGAAGAAGAAGAAGGTGTTGTGATTTAATTTGAGAACACAGTGTTCGGAGGATCCATCGTCGGCGGTGAGGGAGGAAGAAGGAGAACCGTGCTGTGTTTGAAGAATGTGTCCTTCGATTTGGTTGGGTTCTTTTAGTTGGGGGCAAAACTGTTTCAAGTCCTAATTTATTATTTTTTCTTACATGTTGGTCTATTATAAAAAGAAAGGGCCTTAATTAAAAAAAAAATCAAACTTTTAAGGAATGTAAACCAATTTTCTTTTTTGTTTGATGAAAAAATTGGATGAGGGACTAACGGTGAAACTTTTTCAAAACATGAGGGACCAAAACGGAACTTTGAGTAAATTTGAGGGACCAAAATAGGACTATAGCCTAGATTTTTTATAAAATTACCATTTAGAGTTTAGGTTTTAGGGTTTTTAATACTTTTAAAGATTAAATTGAAATGTTTGGAAGAGTTTTGAGACAGTTTACAATTTTATTTTGAGGAATTGGGACTAAAATGAATGAAGATGATAAAGATCATAAACTTTTGGGATTAAAGTGTAATTAAATTAGGACCTATTCAAAAGAAATCTTATGAAAAGGAGAAAATTCTATAATATTAGAATTCTAAATACCCTTTTATAATTAACTCTTTATGTTTTGATCCCTTTTAGTAAAGGGAAAGGATTTAAACGCATAAGAGAAGACTTGTTGGGAGATTTTTGACATTTTAACATACATTTACCGTTAAATTCTAACAGAAAAAACCTTAGGGGACCAAATCGCTAACGGAGCAAACTACGGGGGACCATAATGCAAAAAAATTTCTTTCAGGGTACCAAAGGGGAACCGCCCCTAACCACAGGGTACCAAATTGCAATTTACCCTATAAAGATTAAGGATGAAATTGACAGTTGATGTAAAGTTTATGAATGAAATTAGTGCTTTTTCTCTTTAAAGAACTGTTTTTGAAAATAAAAAATTAAAAAAAGTTGTTTTGAAAACAAGTTTGAGTAGATTTCCATTAAATTACAACATTAAATTACAATATTACAAATATGTCATTGTGACTTCAATGCATAGATTTTTTTTTTTGAACAAAGTGCATAGATTTCACTAGCGGCAGTCATATTCATATCAATAGCTTCCAATTTCCATTCTCTTCTCCTGCAACTGCAACCTTTCCCATTTCCCTAATCGCTCCATGTGATTGTGATGTCGCCTAGGACGCATAGACACAAATACATATACAACACAAACATGAACACGATACGTCAAATTTTTTATTTTATAAAACACGACACGATATATATATAATATATAATATATTATAATTTCAAGAAGAGAAAAAAAATTAAAAATTCATAAATACTAATAAAAATTTTAAAAAGTTGCAAATAATTTCATATATATTCGTACTCTATATTTAAAAAATTATAAATAGAGTATTCTTTCTATGTATTACCAAAATATGTACTAGAATCTAATAGGCATATATAAGTAAACAAATAGAATATTTCCTGACAAAACTAGCTGAAAAGTCATCTAAAGATCAACATCATTTTGTCCTCCACTATTGTTGTTGCCTTCATTAATAAATATAACCTCCTCCAACTCCGGTTCATCAAATAGTGATGAGTGATGATGAACGACGACAAACGACAATGAACAGCGGTGGACAACGGTGAGCAAAAGTTGCCGAGATAGTTTTATCGAAAGCAATATGAGAGAAACCCAAAATTGTTTTTCTTGGTTAAAAACTTTAAATTTAAAAGGAAGTTGAGTCGAAGCCGTATCCAACTATGTTCAAGCCGTGTCCGAGCCGTGTCCAAGCCACTAGAGGCTACTAAATAATTTTGACACGGCAAAACACGTGTCCAACACGTGCCGCACGCATGTGTGTGTCCGACAAATGGTGTGTCTATCCTTCATGGGATGCCACTCATCTAATTCGGGTCGGGTCGTGACGTGTGGTTGGATCATCGGCTCCGCCCGAATCTTGATCCATGAGCCTCATAAACCTCGCGAAGGTTTTAGCATTTACGGAAACCCACGATGATGATGACTTCCCTCTCCTCAACTCGCATTCGAATCTTCCCTCCTCTCACTTTCATCCAACAACTCCTTTTCTATTCCTCCAAACGCACTGATTTTCGTTCTAATTTTCCCTCTAAAACCCTAATCTCTGAGCCAAATTCCATCGATGTCGACCCCGCAACGGTTTGCGAAACTCTTCTTTCTTACTGCAATGACTGGAGACGCGCATTTGAGTTCTTCAACTGGGCTGAGACTGAATACCACTCGCACCTCACCACCGATACCTATAATTCCATGATCGACATACTAGGTAAGTTCTTCGAGTTCCAACTCTCCTGGGATTTAATTCAACGTATGCGGAAAAACCCACGTTCTTTTCCGGACCATACTACATTTCGAATTATGTTTAAACGCTATTTGGCGGCTCATCTAGTTAACGAAGCGATTGAAATGTATGAAAAGCTTGAGCAATTTAATTTAAAGGATGAAACTTCGTACTGTAATCTTATTGATGCCCTGTGTGAGCACAAGCATGTGCTTGAAGCTGAAGATCTGGTTTTTGGGAAGAACAAGAATCTGAGTTTTCCTGGCAATGCGAAAATTTACAATATTGTTTTGCGCGGGTGGTATAAAATGGGATGGTGGAGTAAGTGTAAGGAGTTTTGGAAAGAGATGGATAGTAAAGGAGTTCAAAAAGATCTTCATTCTTATGCAATATATATGGACATAATGTGCAAAAGTGGAAAGCCTTGGAATGCTGTGAAATTATATAAGGAGATGAAAGGAAAACGGATGAAATTGGATGTGGTAATTTATAATACTGCTATTCGTGCCATTGGTCTCTCACAAGGGGTGGATTTTTCAATTAAGCTCTTTCGTGAAATGAAAGACTTGGGATTCCAGCCTACTGTTGTGACTTATAACACTATCATTAAGCTTTTGTGCGACAACTTTAGGTATAACGAGGCACTTGAGATGCTTGATTCTATGCCTGCAAATGGTTGTCAGCCGAATGCGATTTCATATCATTTCTTTTTTGCTTGCATGGAGCTGCCTGGAAAGATACTTAAGTTGTTTGATAGGATGATTGAAAGTGGGGTTCGGCCCAATATGGACACCTATGTGATGCTTATGAGGAAGTTTGGGAGGTGGGGATTTCTTCGACCAGTTTTTATAGTGTGGAAGAAAATGGAAGAACTTGGATGTAGTCCTGATGCATCTGCTTACAATGCTATGATAGATGCTCTTGTGGATAAGGGATTGATAGACATGGCTAGGAAGTATGATGAAGATATGTTAGCAAAAGGACTTTCGTCTAGGCCAAGGAAAGAGTTGGGAACAAAGCTGGTGGTGACTGAAGAATCTCCGGATGAGGATAATTGTGATATTTAATCCAATCATAGTCATGTATAATGATTGTACAGAATTAGATACACTGGCACAAGTCTGCCTTTTTTCTCAAGTGGTGTCACTGTGGGAAAGCTGGAAGGTTAAGGATATGCAAGATACAAATTAAAGGCCACGGGTTCTGTTACCTTTTTTATTCTTGTTTCTTATAAAGCTTTCTGGTGAGCAATAGATTGCCTATGGGTTCTTGTTATTTTTTCATCTGGGTTCATCTGTTTATTTTAAATTTATTCAGCTTTATTGATATAGCACCTAACTAACTATGCAAGTATGATGTTAATTACTTCATCTTAACTCAATTTCATTTTTATATATTACTATGTTTTTAATATTTGGATGAACATATCATACTTGATTTTAGTCCTACCTTTATCAAGTCTGTGTTTTATCTTGTCTTTTGTTGTTTAATGTATTGGCCCCTACTTTCTGAATACATGAAACTTAGTGATGATTAGTTCCCCTTTAACTCAAAAAATTTCTGAAGTCAGTCCTAGCTATGCGGTTTTATTTGGCCGCAAACCTTTTAGTATCTTCTCATCAAACTTGTATTTGATCATATTATAGTTGACTTTAGAAATGGTGAAGTGTGAAAAAGCCCATACCATCCTTAAAAGACTTCTCATCCAAGGGTTAGGGGCACAAGGTTGAATTCTGAAGAAATACTCGTATTTAAATCATACCAGAACCAGGCTGAATTGTTTGTGATGGAATATCTACTTGCTGACCCCCTGATTCCATATACTTTCATTGTTGGTGGCATTTTCACTTGCAAGATGGTATGTTGTATTCAGGCCAAAAAAAAAAGATGGTATGTTGTATTATATTATGTTGTGTTATCATTCTAAGCATTCCATCTTAGTCATTGTAAAGTCACCTTGACTTTGATTATGTAAAACAACACATCTCGGATCTTATATTGATCTCTTAATATTTCATTGTTTTTTAGATCTATGATCTTACCCAGCTGATCAGCACGGTTTACTTTAAGAGCTATTCCAGCCTCTCAAAACTCCAATGTATTGAGTGGAATAACAGGTGACTAGACTTTCCATTTTGTCAAAATTCTTTCCTTTTGTCTCTCATAATGTAAGATGTTTATGAGTGTCCTTTATTCTTTGTGCAGTGCCATATCAACCGTCCATGCCGTTTTTACAACAACTATGTCTTCGTACTTAGTTTTGTGCTCAAGTCTATATTCTGATGACCAATCTGCTGTATTAACTCTATGTAGTTCTTCATTATCTACATTTGGACTTGGAGTAAGAGTGCTCTGGATTTTATTTTTTTCAAACAAAAGTCTTTACGTATCCCATTTGAATTCCCATTGGATTTTCTTCTCTTCAATATAATTGTCTTCTGAAGTTTATCTATGGGAGTTTTCTGTATTGTTGATGGGGACTTAGGCAATATGGGATACCTAAATCTCAGATCGAGTAGAATGGGATGCCTGGTGGAGTACTTAAGTGCCTTGGTTCTCTCTCTTCAATAGCTAGCTTTTGAGGAAGGGTGCCCCAAGGTCACTTGGGTCTCTATCAATTGTACCTGATTCCTGATTGTGATGCATGGGTTATAGACTTGTAGAGTTGTAGTTGTGTAATTTAATTTCATTTGCCACTTCAACTAGCTTGGATGGCTGAGATCTATTAGAACTGCATGTAATGACTGGTTGACACTAGAGATTGTGAGAGCCTTGCATTATTGATCTAGAGGAAGAACCCGCTCTTGAAGTCAGTCTGGTAAATCGGCATAGCATCCCTTTGGACCAATGTGCTTGGGAGTTAGGACATTTTCTGGTTTTAAGCATGGAAAAAAAATTCAAAGTAGAATTATGATGTTTGCAGTGTACTTTAATTTATTTATATTTATATATGTAACATTTATATACTCAATCTTTATGTTTTTAACTTTTTTTATTACTAAAAAGTTTACAATAATATTTTTTTTTGAAAAAGTTGCATATGTTGACCCGTGAATCCGGCCCGATCCGTATGATCGCGGATTGAGTTGGGTTAGGTTGAGCCTTTAAGTGACTAAACAAATTAGAAACCAATCTAACTTAACTAGCATCTAGATGTAGAGATAGGTCGAAATTTTCTTCAAATTCAATTCAACCCAACTCATGATCATCCGAGCTAGCAAGAGTTATGTTTTCTTTCTTTCATTATGGCTGCTTGTTTATTAGCTTTCTGGCTCAACTACATTCAACTTCCTTCTCAAGAAGCCACTTGCTCTACCATAATGGTTGTTATATTATTATGTTTTCTGCAGATTTTGAGGGAAGATTAAAGGATGTTCATTCCGAAAAGACACTTTTACTGTGGCAAATAAATAAAAATAAAGGCAAATTTCCAATGTTCCTTCTTTCTCTCTTCCAAGACATCATAGTCTATTGCTAAATCAGCATCTCCCTTTGGATTGGTACATAAAAGTAAGGGTAAAATATACTTTGGTACCATGTGGTTTGATCCTATTTTACTTTGGTACCCTGTGGTTTGAAACCTGATACTTTGGTACCTTGTGGTATTCTTCATTAACACTTTGGTACCCTTTAGAGCTATTTTGTAATTTTAACCATAACAAATTTTGCAAAAATTACATATTGACCCCAAAAAATTTTCAAAAAATTACAAATAGATCCCTGGATACATATTATCTAGGGACTAAAATGAAAACTTAAAAAAATTTTGGGGTCAAAATGTAATTTTTGCAAAATTTGTTATGGTTAAAATAACAAAATAGTTCCAAAAGGTACCAAAGTGTTAATGAAAAATACCACAAGGTACCAAAGTGTCAGGTTTCAAACCATAGGGTACCAAAGTGTAATTTACCCTAAAAATAATATCATACATGATCATCTTTCATACAAATTTCAGATCTCATGGTCTATCACAATTATCAACAGCTAGAATTTCAAAAGTGGCTAACACCTTTTCATCTTTTAGTTTCAAGTAAATGATCACCAACCACATTTATTTTGTTAAATTTAGGCTGCGAAGCAATCTACCTCTAACATTGATAGATTCTCGATGGGCCCATATAAAGTGTCAACACTTGTATAGATTTTTTTGTCATAGGTACGAGTAACATCACATTAGATTATATAATGGGTTCTACATCATTTTTTTTTTCAATTTTATATTCAAAATTGATCCATGGAATTCATCACACAGCAAGACATAATCATGTCAACTTGGAAAAATGAGTGTTTTTGGAAATAGAGAGTTATTGTATATTTGGATGTCTTTTGTTCTATTTATTTATCTAACTTTATCCTGTAAATTTCCATTTAAATTTTAGAACATTTAAATTTAGAGACTTTTTAGATTGGCCAGGTGATGTTAATATATAATATATTGCTAGCCTGGTCACTGCCTTTTCTTCTTGTTATTTTTCTTGTTAAAGGAAACTGTAGAATTAGGAAAACTAAAGAATCATCAAAGAAAACAACTATGAGTTACTCTTATAACCTACATTAAAAAAGCAATAAATTGCTACTTAGTTTGTCATTTTCTAATTCAGACATTCGGTGTTATACTGATTCAATTTATCAGTGAACGTATAATGGGAAATACTTGATTTTATAGAACTATGAATGTAAATAAGGAATCTGTTTTCTTTTAAAAGGAGACAAAAAATGAAGAGTTTAATTTTTTATTTTTTTGGTAACAAACGGCCCTAGAAGGGCAAAACCCAAAGCACAAGCAACAAAAGCAAAAAGCAAAACGAAAACACACAAAACGCACTCAAACCCTAACAATCCTATCAAACCCTAGCCCCTTCGATCAAAACCCTAATAGATGAGTCAAAACCGTCAGATGGACCTGTAGCAGACGCACACCGGCCGGATTCTGCAGATAAACACACTCCCTCCAGTTGTGAGCAATACGCCAACGATCAAATCTCTCTAAGAAAGCCTGCACCGAAGCCACAATATCAGAATTTTATTGAGAGACAAACAAGTAATACGATCACTAATGGGACAACTCAAAAAAAAAAAAACTAAACTAAAAAAAAATAGAAAAGAAAAGCACTCTCTATCTCATTCATATGCATATGGAATAATGCAAATTTTCAACGAAAACTCCTTAGTACAGTCACACATACATTTAATTTTTTTAAGCAACTTTTGGCTTATGAAGCAGAACTTTTATGGGGTTTGCTTTTTTTTTTTTATTGTTTTTTTTGTCTGGGTTTGCTGTATTCACTAGCTGCGTGAAATATTGTAGGAGCTCATGTACTTCTTTTATTGTCCTACCTGATCCTCGAGCAATCCGATGAATCCGCGGCAAATCAAAAGTTTTTATATCTGAACTACCGATTTCAGCAAGATCACCCTTCTTTTCAGCATGATTACCCTTCTCACTCATTGATTCCATTATGTGTTAAAATAGTTGAATTTTTTTATCATGATTTCTTCTTTCCTCTCCTCTTTCGCGGCAATCAATTTAGGCATTAATTGTTAGATCGAATTTGGTGAGAAGTGCGAAGGAAAATTTGAAAATAAAAAATCTAAAAAAAATTCCCGTGCTGTAGTCCTTGGACTTTCAAGAAAAAGTTCCATCCACTGATTCCTTGAAAGTAAACAAACCCGTGGACAAAAGCCTAAAAGAAAAACAACTATGCATAATATGATCTCTTCCCTCCCAACCTCTTCTTCAATGGTATGTCTTTCCTATAGGACATCAGTTGAGCAACATGTGAAGCATCATTTCTAGCTTAAAGGCAAACCAATTCAAACAATTGCCAAAGTTGTGGCACATGTTGTCATGTATGGAAGAGTTGTGACATTTTGATATGCTTTCACTCAACATTTTAAATTTTAATTATAATATATTGTTTTAATATAAAATGGGTCTCATTAATTTTAACATTACCTACACTATAGAGTATCCAAATTCAACTACTTACATAATGGCCTCATTATTTTTAACACTCAGACTCAGACATTGACAACTCTATTACTACTAATATTATTATAGTACGAGGAAAAAGTTTAGAGTTCACTCAAGGATCATTTTATAGAGATATATCTATATATATTAAGAATAGAGAGAACACATTAGAAAAAATCTGTTATACAATTTGTAGCATAGATAGAATTGCCATATGACATAATCTTATGCATTGGATTGATCTTATGATTAAAAATTAAAATAATACAATAGATACTTTTAAGCAAGTCAATAAAGCAGTTTGGCACCCTAAAATATTAATAAGTTTGTGAATTTGTGCAATAATCTCAAATTAAAAAATTAGTTATTAAATTATTATTATAACCAAACTAATAATTAACTTAATAATTTTGAATTGCAAAACTAGTCGTTAGATAATTACTGAATAAAAAAAATTACTTTGCTCATACTTAGACTATAAACAAAAATAATCGATTTTTATCTTTAAAAACTATTTGAGTCTCTCCAAAATCTCATACTCAAAATAATTATAATAATAACAACTACAACAACAACAAAATGACTATTTTTTTTATTAAAATAAGATTTTTTCAAATGTACAGGTTTTAATGTTAAAGTAAAATTTTTCACATACAGGATATTGCACTAATATTTTTCCCCTTTCTCTTAAAAAAATACATAAAATAAATAATATATACCTCGAATAGATTATTTCTTATTTTATTTTATACTAAGAATAAGCTAAAATTTTCAATAGAAAAGGAAATTTCAAATAAATTTTCTTCCAATCGATATTTAAAATTTCCAAATATAAATTTTTAATATAATATTTTGTTATAATTTTAGAAAAATTTTAAAATATATCATTTTTGTTATTAAAATTCAATTGAAATTCTTCACAAAATCATAAAATTAATTTTAATTATATTTACAGGGACTAAATGAAATAATTTTATCTTTTATAGATTGAATTGAGATATCTATCATTTTTTAGAGATCAAATCATTAATCTATTATACTTTTTAAAAATTATTTAATTTTTATATTTTCTTCTTTCTGAAAAATATAATCTAAAATTTTTAAAACCATGAGCTCATATTTTTATCAAGTTGGAACATTAATCATATTTGGGGAAAGAAAACTTAAACCTAAGCTCATATTTTTTTTTATTTTCTTATTGTACAAGAGAGAGAGGAATGGAAGAATAATTTTATTTTCATATTATTAAAGTAATGATAAAAACACAATGTTAAAAAAAATAACAAAAGAGAAATAACAAAGGAAAACCTAAAATGTAAAACGATACACAAATCTTAAATAATGGATTTTGTAGAAACTAATTCCTTCACCATGTATTAATTGTAGCTCTTCTCGCATAAGTCATGAATCAAATTTAGAATACTTGATAAACCAAAAAAGAACATTCTCCTAACATTAACTTTGACAAAACTAATATGTCGCCAAGTTTTCACTTTTCCAGAGAGCAAAACAAGAAATTGTAGGAAGTCATACATAACTCATTATCAATATCTTAGAAAAAAAGTCAAACTAAATCGATAGAGAGAAAAAGAACACCCAAATAGAGAAGAGAAAACTCTCACAAATAGAGAGAATATATTTTTAAATTTTATATGTTTTATTCTTCTCTGATTGATTTTGTTTTTAGGAAACTATTTTTTACTCTAGAAAAAATCAAAAGACTTGATGACTAAAGTTTTTTAAAAGTAAAAAATATAATGTTAATTTTAAAATTCAAAAAACAAACAACATAGACTTGAAATAGTGGTGAGCAATGAGTTTAGTTGCTTAGTGAACCTGCAAAATCTTACCCGACACATAGTTGTGAGTTGTGTTAATTCGGATATGCGAGTTGAGTCTGAAATAGTCATCATGCAACTTTTTGAATCAAGTTGCAGCTTCGCATTTTTAAAGATCAACCCAACCTTTTTATCAAAATATAAAATCAACCCAACCTGTAAATTTGTATATTTTTTTATTTTATTTTTTATGTTTATATTTTTTTGTATACTTTTGTAGATTTTTTTATGTGTTTATGTTGTTGTTTTTTATAATCAAGATATTATGAGTTTATGACTTTAAAAATTACATAATTACATATATATGTTATAGAATGTACTCTGATTTATTTATATTTAAATTTATATATGTAACATTTATATAGTCAATTTTTATCTTTTTAACTTTTCTTAAGTGTAAGCATTTATTTTATTACTAACAAGTTTATAATAATACCTTTTTAGAAAAAAAGTCGCATACGTTGACCTGTGAATCTGACCCCATCTATATAATTGCGGGTTGAGTTGGTTCAAATTGAGTGACTAAAAAAATTAAAAACCAATCCAATTCAATTGGCATGTAGATGTAAAAGTTAGGTTGAAATTTTCTCCAAATCCAATCCAACTTAACCCATGTTGACCCATGACCCGTTATATGTCTTCTTTCTTTCATAATGGGTGCTGGTTTATTGGCTTTCTGGCTCAACTACATTCAACTTCCTTCTCAAGAAGCTACTTCCTCTGCCATAATGGTTGTCACATTATTAAGAAGTTTTGTGCAGATTTTGAGGGAAGATCAAAGGATGTTCATTAAAATAAGACACACTTTTACTGTGGCAAATAAATAAAAATAAAGACAATTTTCCAATATAATGTTCTTTCTTTCTCTCTTCCAAGACATCATAGTCTATTGCTAAAGCAGCATCTCCCTTTGGATTGGTACATAACCAATTAAAAGTAATATCATACATGGTCATCTTTCATACAAATTTTCAGATTTCATGGTCTGTCACAAATATCAACAGCTAGAATTTCAAAAATGGCCAACGCATTTTCATCTTTTAGTTGCAAGGAAACGATCACCAACCACATTTATTTTGTTAAATTTAGGGTGCTAAGCAATCTACCTCTAAAATTGATAGATTCTCGATGGGCCCATATAAAGTGTCAACACTTGTATATATATTTTTGTCATTAGATTATATAATGGGTTCTAAATCATTTTTGTTTCAATTTTATATTCAAAATGGATCCATGGAAGCTCTTTCATCAAACTCAACATCAAGACATAATCATGTCAACTTGGAAAAAGGAGTGTTTTTGGAGATGTAGAGTTATTGTATATTTGTATGTCTTTTTATTTATCTATCTAACTTTATCAGTTTATCCTGTAAATTTCCATTTAAGTTTTAGAACATTTAAATTTAGAGACTTAGATTTCCCAGGTGATGTTAATATATAATATATTGCTAGCCTGGACACTGCCTTTTCTTCTTGTTAAAGGAAACTGTAGAATTAGGAAAAATAAAGAATCATCAAAGAAAACTTTTTTTTTTTTTAATTATTCATTGGTAGGGAAGGTGTGGGTTTAGCCATTGACAAAAAAACATGCAAATTGCAAGCTCTAATTATTCTTTCATTACTGATCACTCATTCTAATGAACAGTTTGGAAAGTTTCTCTTCTTATTATATATCACACAAAAAGCACGTTTAACCTATGCCATCTTTACTATGTAAAAGTTTACAAAATTTCACTTTAAGGTGACTCCAAATAATGTTACTGCTAAACATTGCTGGTGATGATTAACTTTCAAACTTCTTTAAGATTGAGAAACGGTTTCATGGGCCTAATGCCTATTAATATACCACAAAAACGGCCATTCTCTGCACTAAATTCCTCCAATAATACCATCATTTACATACATGTCTTCCCTGAGATCCGCAATGTCAGATGACTCCAAATCTCGCTCCGATGAGCTTCGGTGGGTGATTCATATCCGAAAAACCCTCGTAGAAGAAGAAGAGGTTGAGGATGAAGAAGGTGAATTACCAGTATGCATCTTCAATGTTCCCAAGCTCCTCATGGCTAGCAATCCAGATTGCTATGTCCCTCAGCAAGTTGCAATTGGTCCTTACCATTATTGGTGTCCTGAGCTGTATGAGATGCAAAGGTACAACTACAAACTCAATGACATAAGAAAAAAAATGTCTTTTTTCGCTAGACAGGATCGGCTATATGGATCAATTGAAGCCAACATGTTTTATCTTTACACATTTCTATATGGTTAGGCCTTAATAATTTCTCCTATTGTTTTCTTTGGTCTTTGAGAAGGTACAAGCTTGCTGCTGCAAAAAGATTCAAGAGACAGCTTCAGAGCATCAAATTGGAAAACCTTGTACAACAACTGACAAAGTTGGAGCAGAGAATTCGAGCATGCTACCACAAGTTCTTGGATTTCAATGGCGAAACATTGGTGTGGATGATGGCAGTTGATGCTGCCTTCTTGCTCGAGTTTCTTCAAGTTTACGCCATTCGAGAAGGATCATCAAAGGTACCTGAGGTTTCATCAAGATCCATGTCTCACTTGGTAGATTATGCAGGGAGGAAATCAGCTCATAATGCAATTCTAAGGGACATAGTAATGCTTGAGAATCAAATACCACTGTTTGTGCTCAGAAAGATGCTTGAGTTTAAGTTTGCATCATCACTAGAAGATGCAGATAATTTGCTGCTTCTTATGGCCATAGGATTGTTCAAAGAGCTTTCTCCTTTCAAGATGATGATGGAGGAATATTATCTAAAAGTCCAAGTCTCACAGTGTGCTCATCTGTTAGATTTCTTCTATGACATCATTGTGCCCAAATGGGAACAACAACAATCAGATATTATAGTTGAAGTTAATGATGAGGACCAAACTGTACAAGAAGAGCATGAAAAATCAACCCCAGATTCAAGTTATGTTATGAAATTCCTTAAAGAGATCTGGAAGTTGCTTTCAAAATTAAACAAAGGGCCAATACGTCTGATCAAGAAGGTATTGTTGGATTAATATTAATTTACTACAAAACTAATAGGTTAAAATCTCATTTTGGTCCTCAAACTATGGGGTAAGTTTCATTTTGGTCCTTAAACTATTTTTTGTTCCATTTTAGTCGTCAAACTTTCACATTTGCTCTGTTTTGGTTCCCCAAAATGTGATTTCATTGAGTTTCTGATGTTATTTATAGTTTGGACAATTGAGATGAACCATTTTTGTCTTATATGTGTATAGTGAGTTGACAAAGAAAGTAAGAAATATTTTCATTCTTAATTACAAATTGAAGATAAAAATCAACCACAAATTTATCTTCAATTTGTGACTAAAAATGAAAATTTTTCTTTCTCTCGTTGCCAACTCACTTATTATGATACATATAATTCAGAAATTCTTAGTCAGTATACTTTTTAATTATAATTATCTCCCAATTATGTTTAGAAAGTCGTATGTTTTAATCTCTAAATTTCTCTTCAGGTACTACTATCAAGACCCACGAGATTCATCTTCAAGTTGCCATGGACAATCATCTCCAACCTTCCTGGACTCAGAATTCTTAAAAGAACTATTGAATCCTTCTTTCTCTTGCAAGATAAAGAGCCAGAAAATAATGGTTCAAGCTCTGGTAGTATTAGTAATAATAATAATCTTATCAACCCACCTCCATTAATAGAGGAAATAGATATTCCTTCTGTCACAGAACTCACAAATTCTGGGATTCGATTTCTACCCACTAATGGAGGCATATCAAGCATTAATTTTGACACAAAATCAAACACATTTCACCTTCCCACTATAACTCTAAACATCAATACAGAAGTGTTGCTGAGAAACTTAGTTGCATATGAAGCATCATCATCATCAGGTCCCTTAATTGTGACACGTTACACTGAACTCATGAATGGGATTATAGATTCTTTGGAGGATGTGAAGATTCTAAGAAAATCAGGGATTATTATGAACCATTTGAAGAGTGATGAAGAGGTGGCTAATATGTGGAATGGGATGAGCAAGTCTTTGAGATTGACCAAAGTGGGGTTTTTGGATAAGGCCATTGAAGATGTGAACAAGTATTATAATGGGAAAATGAAGGTGAAAGCTTGGAAATTGATGAAGATTTATCTGTTTAGTTCATGGCAGTGTTTGACTTTCTTGGCTGCCATATTGCTCTTGATGTTGATGACTTTGCAAGCTTTTTGCTCTGTTTATACTTGCACTCGCATTTTTCAGGTGGATTCCACTGACGAGTGATTTATTGATTAATAATTTAATGTTCAGCACTACATTTTTTGTTCTAAGTCTGGATTATTTTTTATTGTCAGGTTTGGAATGATGCTGTTTTCTTAATTCCATTGTAAATTGTGACCAAGTTTTCAATTAGTCATATACTTAATTACCATCTATAAAGATTAAGGGTTTTCTGTCTAAAAATATTCGTAAGATTTAAAGACTTTGATTACTATACAAAAATTAACTACATTTTTGTATTTTGTTATATTTTTTTCTTGATGATTTAAGATGATTGATATTGGCTTCAATATTTATTTTTATCAAGGTTTCTCCCTCAACATTTAGTATTATATTTTTTTTTATAAATGGGTTAAACCACAGGAATCTTTTGTCTATTTTTTTTTTCTTTTGATAAAGTTTGGAACATAATATTGTTTTTCTTAAGATAAAAGTATTTTTGATACTCAAATAGGTTTCAAATATATCTCTCTTTGCCACTTGTACTATTAAACTTTGACATTGGACTTAATGTCAACCAAATGTTTAGCTGTCAAATTTTTAATAAAAAATGATAATGTGGCATCGATTTAATCAACTTTTGAGCATAATCGATACTAATCTAATGTTAAGGAATAAGGATATAATTAAGGGTGTGTTTGGATTAGAAGTAGGTTATGAAATGATGATTTTATGTAATGAAATGGTAATGAGAAAATTATGTAATGAAAATGTAATGAAAATGGTGTTTGGATTAGTTTGAGATGTAATGAAAAAAATAGGATGTGAAATTATGAAAAAGGGTATGTAATGATTGTGGTTGGTTGAAATAAATATATGG
>QANZ01040591.1:215017-227460 GCA_003254925.1 Chamaecrista fasciculata | reverse complement strand
GTGTTTTCTTTGTTTTTTTTTTTGGCCTGAAATTAGTGTTTTCTTTGTTGGGTGAACAATAACGAGATATAATTTCTCATTATAATAATCATATAAAACTACAATTATATTTCCCTAATACACGTCTATCTTTTTCACTCTTTCACTTCCACTTTAATCAAACACATCTTGCATAATTATTAGACAAATACCAAACACTTTGAACTTAGACGACAACTAGTTAATTAAGTTAAAGTGGGGCTTTAGAAAATGGTAATTATTAATTAATTGGCAAGAGTTAATGAGACAAAAGCAATTGAAAGTAAAATTGTTGGCTTAATTGGAAGCAAATTAAACCCTTACTTTTTGACTTTTTAGGGTTTGTATGTCCTCATGGAGACATAAAACCCCAAAATGTTCACCGTTGCAATGTAATAATTTTATCATTTCTGTAATAAAAACAAAAAATTATAGATCCCTCAAATAATTAAAGGACCATGCGTGCGGCCAATCCTTGATTGAAATCAATTACACTTTTGACTATATTATAAGGCACATCCCTTTTATTTGTTATTGTATGTATATATATGATGTTATTTAATTAAGACTGTAAAACTCAATTTTTAATTATCCATATATATGTACAAGCGAAACAATTAAACTCAATTGCTAATATAGCTAGTATGTAACAGATAATCTATCAATACAAATCACATTACTTAATTAGGATATTAATCATCAATAAGTTAAAAAGGGGAAGCATTATATATAAATCAGTATATCCATCAAAGTTTACATAACATGATTGAGATTTTCAGCTCAACAACCTTAAAATGATTGAATAATTCGACAAAATTAATTAAAGTGAAAAATCCAAAAGAGGGAAAAGTACAGCTTGACCTTTTCAGATCAAAACAAGCGTCTTAGTGTTCAAAATTGATCAAATGCCCAGTCGTCTTTTTCTTTGCTTGTTTTTTTTAACCTTCTTTTAATTTTTGGTAATTAAAGAATTATTTAGAGTATTCATCATTCAATAATAGTGATTAATTTTTTCGTCCAACAATAACTTCAATGAGTAGAATAATTAGTTCGATAATTTAAAATTGTTGTACACTTAAAAATCGAACATATGATATTTGAGTGAATAAATAAATTCTTATCATTTAACTACACCCTCTAAGTTTATATTTTTCCTCTTTTGACAATAAGGCATTGGAGCTTATATGACACAATTAATATTAGCTATTATTATTTTTAATATTCATTTTAAAAAACTTAATTATAAATCGAGTTATAATTACTACTATAAAACAAAGTAAGATGGTTTACAGTTTACACATAATTTGACCCTGTTGTTTTGAACCAAACTAACACGATATGATGTATGAGCCTGATTTAATTTAATTTATTTAAAAATTTTATGAATCGACTTGAATCGTTGCAACTAAATAAATTTAGGTGTCTTTTTTTTTCCTTTTCTTAATGTAGAATAGTTAATTAGTTTTCCTAATTAAATATTATTCACTGATGTATATAAATAATAGGGTACAAAAGGTAAAATAAATGTGATGACAAAAATACACATGGCCTTGTGGATGAAATTAAAGATGCACGGATAGATTAAGATTAGCTGAGTTGGGTGAAAAGGTGACATTGAGATTGAGAGTATAATTATAATTATAATATATATGTATATATCACTTTCAAATATCAAGCCCTAAAAACAATTTATGAGTCGTCTCTGACCGTTGACCATTACTCTCTCAGTCACATCCACGCTCTTTCTTTCCATTTACATATAATAAAAATATATAATTTTGATTTTAGTAAAGTTTTAATAATACCTTTGAAGAAATTATTCAAATCTGACATATTCAACGTGGAGCCACACATGACATGGATGAAGATGGAGTCCTTCACATGCAAATTCTCAGTCAAAATAAAAACATGACGCTGACCTTTTTTAATGGTTACGACTATGACCTAACCCACTACTATGCCTATTCTAACCAAGAATGGAAACTCACCCATTCTAATATCATACCTACTTTTTCAATGTTTATCACAACTTCACAAGTATTTGAATAAAAAAAAAAAACTTGTTGCCTCGTAAAGTTTGAAGTTTTGGATGAGAATTAAAATTGTTATCAATTCAATCAATTCTTTCTTTAAGAAAAGTTATTATTTAATTGCTTAATTTTTACACTTCTAACAATTTTATTTTTAAATAATAAAAATATATTATTAAATATTGAGTCTTTGAATAATTACAATTGCTAATTAATTTGTCTTTAGAGTCATTTTCCGTTATTTAAATTGTTGACGTTACAAACCACATGAGTGTAGTTTAATGGTTTTTCACTTGTCCCTTAACTAAGTGGTGGGGGTTCGAATTCCACATTTGAATATGAAAAACATTATGTGGTCAGCCATTTACCCTTAAGTAGAGGACTCACGTCAGACGGAGGGATTAACCACTATTCCCGACAGTAAATATCTTTGGTTTATACCAAATAAAAATTGGTGACGAGACCGTTAAATGCACCTGTATCACCATAAAATGCCATATATTTCCATTTTTTATTAGAGTATAACTTACATACAATTCGTTATATCTTTGTTATAATGTTCCCTAATGAAAATATGACACGCGAAAAATTTATTTTGCATGATCAATCTGGTAGAGAGAGTATTAAAGACAAATTTTTGCATAACCAACAATCATTGAAGAAAAAAAATGCAATTAAAACTTGTAATTGGAGTAACCTAACAAGCATATAAGGAATAAGTTTTTTCCTTTTTATTACTTCTCTTAACTTTTGCAGTCCCAACATTTAGATTTTAAGAACATTGTCACAACTTTCAGTTTTTGCCTTCTTTTCTTTCTCCAAATATAGAAAGAATAATCATAATGAATTTTAATTTTAGTGTCAGTCTTATCATTCTTATCAATTTAAAACTAGTATCTATATATATGATTGACATCATATCAATTATATTTACACAGTTTCAACTTTCAAGAGAAGAAAAAAAGAGAATAAAATTAGACGTTAATTTTGTAATTAAACTCCTTAATTTTTGGCTAGCTTTCAAGTGTTATGATTTGTATAGNTACACCTTTTATTTTTTGGCAGTTATAGATTTACAAGAGTATTATGAGATCATGAAGAAAGCAGATACTGTATGGGGATGGGCAAAATATTTAAATATTTAAATTATTTAAACACTTGCGCAATTTACTTATCTGTACCTTTTTGGGTTTGTATTTTGTACTTATTTGTACTTGAATATTGAGATCTTTGTGAATAGTTTAATTTAAATTGGAAGAGGTATGATGTGATATAATATTTGCCTTGTTGTCACCCATTGTATATATCTTTATATTATATATTAATGAATTTAATATATAAACTAAATTGAAAAAATAGAAAACAAAACATATTTTATGTATTTGAATTATATAATTTATTTTTGTCATAAATAAAAATAATAATTTAATCATTGTAATTTATCTAAATTTTTCATTTAGTTCCTACCATTTTAATCTTTTTAAATTAGTTACTCTGTTTCAATATATCTGCTTTTTAAGGTAATTACACACAGACAAAGTAAATAATTAATTTACCTCATATGAAGAGAAAATGAGATTAAAAGACTAAATTGTCCTCATTAAATTCTTTCTAGTTACTCTCACTAATTCAATAGTTTTGACTTTTAATAGAAATAGAATAGTAAAAAAATAATTAATGCTTTTTTGATTTTGTAAAACATCAAATATTTTGAGACAAAAAACATCTTCCAACAAAGCAAATATTATGAGACAAAGAGAGTATCATATTTTATAAATGTTCAGACATTGACTTAATACGTATTAATTCAGTCATAATCTTACGGCATTAATGTCATTATTAGCTTAAACATTATTTAAATATTTTCTATAAATTTATCTAGCTAATTAGATCAGAATCTAAAGTCTAAACTTTAATAGAAAAAAGAGTAAAAATATAAATTTATTTTACTCACTAAAATACAAATTAAAAAAAAAAAGTAGTTTACTAGTTTGCTTATCATCTCGCGCACAAACACATCCCCTGCTCTCGGAATCTCGTTTCTCGGGCCATTTCTTCACAACTATCGAAGAAATTTGTTCTCTTTTTCCTGTTTTACCCTTCCTCGTTTTGTTAAGAAATCGTTTTCCATTTTCTTTTTCTTTCTTTCCTTTTGAAACAAAAAAATGAAAATAAAAATGAAAACTTTGCTTATATAATCACTTTTATTTTCGCATTTTCTTCTTCACCACCTAGTGCTCCTTTTGCTTCCCCCTTTGGGAGTCCAAAATAAAATGCTCCAATTTTTCATGGGTGTTTCTTCGATCTGCGTCTTCTTCAATTTCAACCAAATCTTCTTCTACTGATAACCACCACCCCCATGTAAGCAGGTTTGTCAATCAATACCTTTCTTCTATCTGCAACTTCAAAGAAGATGAATGAATCTGCGCTTGCTTGCTTTCGCAAACACTCTCTTTGTGATTTCTCTGTTTGCTTATTCATTCATTTCTTCCAACTTAACTGTCTCACGATCCCTGGCTTTTCTCTGAATCAATGTTTATCTGTGTCTTCTCATATGTGCTTTTGGATCCTCTTTCTATTGCCAAATTCTGGGTTCATTTGAGATTTTGTTTGTTTGGCTTAGTACTGATTTACTATTCAGATCATTGAATTCTTGTTCGTTCTGAGACCAGGTTCAATGGGAATGGATTGGGATCTATGTTGGATCTCTTGGTTTTTGTTTTGTGACTCAATATATGGTGACGTTGGCTGATATTGGTTTCTGTGTTTTTTTTTTTTTGTTTTTTTTATATAGTTTATTATCTGGGTGGCTTTGCCCGGAGGAAAAACAGGATTTGGCCACATTTCTGGGGATTCAAATGCTGTTGTTGTTTTGAGGTGGATTTTATGGATTGAACTTGAAGACTAATAATAATAATGGGTAGCTTCAACGAAGACGAAGAATGCCGATTTTTCGATGCTCAAGAGGAGGTTATGTCCATTGCTGATGCAAAATTCGATGAGACTGACACCCCTGACACTGATTCTAGTCCTAACACTGGGACACGCAATGGCTTGGAATATGAATTCTGGATTCGGAGCCCAAAGAGTGTGAGGGAACGTCGAAGTAAGTTCATGAAGTGGATGGAGATGAGTTCTGATCAATTTGCCCGTGAAAATTCAATTGATTTATGTAGTCTTGAGCAGGAAGAAGATGTGAATGTAATCAAAGATAATGGTGAGAACGTGATTGGAACCTCTGATTCTGTGGAGGAGTTTTGTTCAATTCGGTCATCATCGATATCTTTTCGGTCTTCTGTAAATTTGTCAGACGAGATAGGTTCAGCAGAGAACTTGGCCTGCAACTATGTGAGCTTAGCCGAGAAAATGGGGTTTGATTTGGATCAAGAGGACCAGAATTGTGGAAAAAGTGATGGTAGAGAGGTTGTCTCAGATCCATTGGTGGTTGCAGAGGAAGTTGAGTACAGTGAGAACACATCTGGGCAATCTCCTTCTTCCCAAAGTTTGGATCCTGTGGGCCAGAATTGCAAAAGAAGCGAATCTTCTTTGCAGGATATGAAGAGGGCTAAAGGGGGATGGTTAAAAAAATTACGTTCAATAACATGCATGAATGATAGACAAGATGATGGCAGAAAAGAAGGTAGATGTGCATTCTCAGGATGTAGGATTCAGAAAGTTAAAGTCCGCCATTGCAGGAGGCAAAGGAAGGAACTTTCGGCTCTTTATATGGGGCAAGATATTCAAGCTCATAAGGGTTCAATTTTGACCATGAAATTCAGCCCTGATGGACAGTATCTTGCCAGTGCTGGTGAAGATAGGATTGTAAGGTTGTGGCAAGTGGTGGAAGATGTGAGATGTAATGAAATTGACATTCCAGAAGTTGATTCTTCTTGCTTGTACTTTACAGTGAATAATCTCTCTGAATTAACTCCGATGTATATAGATAAGGAAAAATTGAGCAGACTCAAGAGTCTGAAGAAATCTTCAGATTCAGCTTGCATCATTTTCCCTCCTAAGGTCTTTCGGTTGGTGGAGAAACCACTGCATGAGTTCCATGGCCATACTGGTGAAATTTTGGATCTCTCTTGGTCAGATAATAATGTGAGTTAATATCATAAAATCAATTATTCAGTGAAATTAGCATAAAGTTTGTTATACATGAAAAATTGGGGAAATTGACTTGGCTCATCGTATTTTTTTCGGATGCAGTATCTGCTGTCATCTTCGGTTGACAAAACTGTTCGACTATGGCAAGTGGGGTTTGACCATTGCCTAAAAGTCTTCCCACACAGTAATTATGGTACGCCTTGCTTCATTTTTACCCTAGATTACTATTCTGAAATATTTGTCTGGTTGAGCTATTAGCAATCGGCTTGAATCATTAAAAAATTCTCACTGTATCTTATTTGTATGTTGTCTTTTCAGTGACATGTGTACAATTCAATCCTGTGGACGCTAATTATTTTATTAGCGGATCTATAGATGGAAAAGTGCGCATATGGGCAATTCCTGATTGTCAAGTTGTTGATTGGGCTGATATCAGAGAAATTGTGACTGCAGTGTGTTATCAACCTGATGGGCAGGTATCCTTTTGTTGTTAGTTTCATGTTATAGAGTTATAGATTGTATGAGAAATGATTTAACATGAGTGATTTTTTTTCTAATACAGGGAGGGATCATTGGCTCCATTACTGGAAACTGTCGGTTCTACAATGTATCAGGTATCATCTTTTCCTACAAATATATCCTCTCTTTTCTCTATTTACATTGATAGCTTTAATTTCATAGATTTTGTGATGATAGAATCTGTGTTTTTGGATTCCAATTTATCATTTTATCATGCCTAGTGACTTTGAGTTTTAATTAATGCCGTGCCTTGCTATCTTATTGAACTGATTTTGATAAAGTAAGAAGAAATTCTATGAGTGCGAAAAACCCGTTGCGATTAAATAACTTTCATGAGCTCTTAGTCCCTATTACTACCACTTTAGCTGTATCAGATTTTGAAGGCTAAATTCTTACCGTTGTGCTGATTTCCATTTTTTTTAAACAGAGAATCACTTGCAGTTTGATTCCCAGCTATGCTTAGTTGGTAAAAAGAAATATCCTGGTAGAGGGATAACTGGGTTTCAGGTAATGATTTTTGTGCTACTTGTTCCAAGTCACTCTTTTAAGCTGTTCTTGTCTGTGTATTTTGTGACTTCCTTACACATGATTCTCACTTTTTTCCCCCTTTTTCTGAGGTTAACCGATTGTTTTATATATTTCAGTATCTTCAACAAGATTCTGGGAAAGTTCTGGTTACCAGTTCTGATTCAAAAGTCAGAATCCTTGATGGGCATAATGTGATTGGCAAATACAAAGGTAGGTTCTCTTCACTTGGTACATTTATTGAGAACTTCTTATGGTTTCCAAGAACTTTGATCACTGTTTAAGGATTGGAAGATTTGGCAAACTCAAATGATAACGTTATAGCTTGTAAAACTTTATGAAAGAGGTCTAGCATTCATGTTGGTTCAATAAGCTCAATCTTGCCCGTTAGTTCAACAAATGTAATGTTACTAAAGTTGCTTTTATTTTTTTGGTTTTAGGCGTTAGTACTGGGAGCCAACTCTCTGCATCATTCACCTCAGATGGGAAACACATTTTATCAGCCTGTGAAGACTCTAATGTATATCTATGGAATGTCAATCAGGAAGCAATTAGTCCTACAAAAGCTAAGAAGATTAGGTCTTCTGAGCGGTTTTATTCAAATGCTTCTGTTGCAGTACCATGGTCTGGTTTGAAATCCCGAAATCACAATCACGATTGCCAGTCGGATATATTGGGTTGTAGATCGCCGAAAATTATTCGTCTCAACCCACCCACATCTTTTTCTCTCAGCCACGATTTTGTTTTGGAGTCTTTTCCAAAGGGGTCAGCAACTTGGCCTGAGGAAAAGCTTCCTATTTCAAGCCCCAAGGCTAGAAAATCTGCAATGCATAGATCTGATTACAAGTTCTTGAAATCATCTTGCAAGAGTACCTCCAGTTCTCATGCATGGGGTATGGTCATTGTGACTGCAGATTGGGAAGGGCGGATCAAATCATTTCACAATTATGGGTTACCTATACCTGTCTGAAATTTAGAGGCTTTTACTTGTTTGAAGAAGAGGATGAAAATTTACTTGTTTGCTTGGCCATATGTTTCCCTTGGCAAATTACATTCTGGTAAATCTTCTTTGATGCTGGAGAGGTACAACTTACAAGTTTCACAACATCAGCAACAAAGTCAGCTTCGATGATTACTGGACGGGTCCCTCTTAAGATTTCCGGGGAGTAATACGGACAACTGGTTCGTGACGAGTGGCAGCTTGAAATCAGATTAATTTGCCTTTCCCACAAAAATATCTGCTGGCTCCTAAAAGGGATGCAAAGTCATGTGGTGAACCTTGAAACTTGAAAGAGGCCTAATTTGGCAAAATGGAGAGAGTGGGAGATTCAGGAGCTGGTGGCTGAATTTTGCTTTGATGAAAATGGTGGGGACGTCTTTTGCATAATATCATTGCCATTGACCTGTGATAATTGATAAAATCTCTTCGTCTCCCAATTTTTGAATCCATCTCTCACGGGTAGGGCCCTTTATAACCTGGGATTCCAAGTGTGGCGTGAATGAGTTCAGTGGTCATTTCATGCTTCAGTATTTGCCTCTTGCTCTGAAAAATACAAGAAATACGGACAAGCTTGATTAAGTTGCTTCTTAGTTCTAACTCACTGTCACCATACCATTGCTAACATATATTTGATGTATCATCTCAGTTTTAGGCTAACATCACTTTGATTAGTTGAGTTATTAAGATCAAATCTTTCTATATAGAAATGCCATTTTGGTATAGGCAGACTTGTATATGTAATTTACTTGTGTAAATAAAATTATTTTTTTGGCTTGGCGCAGCCTGTTGCTGATGAAATTTTTATCTTGTGATACTGGTACTTAACAACACAAACATTGTTAGGAACTCAACTCAAAGAATAAAGGCACTGAATCAGTTTAAACTGATACACAAAATCTTATGATATTTTGTTGTATTATCTTTGAATATTTTAAAGGGGACTATGAAAAGGGGTCAAATTATTGACATTAATGAAGTGGTTGGTGTAGACTAATGCCGATTTACCACTACAGAGATAGTGACTCATGGATTAAAGCTTGCCTTGTATTTTAATTTTCATTTCCAACATTGCTACCATACACTACGTACTATGCACTTCAAAAAACAATGTGCTTTGATACTTTCTGTTTGTATGATCGGAAAACTGGAATATGAGATATTTTCATGGAGTGTATAAATAACAATCATTCGGTTCAACTTGTTTACTATTCTGACAATTCTTTCACACCTTTTTCTTTCTCTCATTCATTGATAATTGTCTCAGCTTGACTGAAAAAGTTTTCAGCAACGTATCCTAGTGATCAAAACCTATAATGCATCTCCAACTCCAATGAGGTGCACACTTTGATTTTTCCTAATATTAAATACCATACACTTCGTACGAATCTTTGTTCAGAGTTATGCAGCTGACTCAGAAAATTATTAAATAGGAAGAATATAAATGTCCTGTCATTGTAGAATTATGCAAATTACATTTTCAATCAAAGATACATATTTTCAGCACAAAAACATCTTTTGTAACGTTGGAACACTCTGTAAGGTCTATAATTATTGTTCTGAATAATATTTCTTAAAGAAAATAAAGAACTGCCAACAGACATCCAAAATGAAATGCCTGTTGAAATAAAAGCATCACACAACATTTACCAACCAATGACTTAGTGGAGTGGAGAAAGCAAAAGGCGATGAAATAATTTCAACGGAGATTAAGGGGATAATAAAGCAAGAACATGGTAAGCAAATTAAAAAGTACACAATAATGAACGTTTTGAATTTTTGATCATACGTAGGCTAACAAAGGAATCGCATCAAGTAGACAAGAAGAACAAAATGAATGATTTGCTCGTGAGGGAATTTTAGGCTTAGCTGTAATCTCACTCAACCACCCATTGGGTATTTTTGTATAGTTTTTATTGGATAAACATATAATTACTCCCTAATCCATAGAATTAATAAATTTTAATTATTTTGTCTCCACAAGTTCTTAATAAATTGGTTTAAAGGGCTAGAACTAAATTAAACTTTTAGAGGTTGAGTTATTAACTTGTTTATTTTCTAAAAACACAATTATATGTTTATCACTTAAAAAGTGAAAAACTAAGGGTCCGATTGGTTGCCTTGTTTCCTGTTTCCATTTTCACTGAAAACAGGAAATATGACTGAAAACGTGTTTTGTACAGTTTTTTTGAAAATGTTTTCTGGAAACATTTTCTGAAATAGGCTGAAAACAGGAAACGTCAAAAAGACGTTTCCAGTATTTCCAAAAACAAATTTATGATATTTTGCAACATTACACAAAAGTAAACTATTTAATTATGTTAATATCATCATTTAGCTATAATCAAACTTAAAAACATATAAAAATTAGCGTTATTCAAGTTAACATAATTTAAATATGAATGAAAACGATTTTTTAACTTTATAAAACAAACATATTTCTTAAATATTGAAAATTTTGAAATGAAAATAGAATTCCAGAAATGGAAACAGAAAATGAAAACTGGAAACATTTTCTTAAACCAATCAGGCCCTAATGTTTCAAATTTGGGTGGTCTCAGTACATATATACATGCAAGATCCAGCATGTCATTTTGTGAAGTAAAAAAGTAAAACTACCTAGATCCGTGCTTGATTAATGCAAAAATAACTGATTGGAAAGCAATAGTCATGTTTTTAATCCTCTAAACTACTAACAAAAGTTGACATGGACAAAAAAAATTGTAATAAAATTATGTATTTTACCAACAAAGTCTAATGCAATTGACACATAGTTAAGTATCTTATATTAAAATTAGGTCTTGTGTATAAAAATTACGGAGTTTGTAGCTTTTAGATCTAGAAGTTCAAAAAAGTTTTTAAAAGGAGAGAGTTCTCTTATTATATATATATATAGAGTTATAAAGCACTTTAACTAAACAATTCGGGACTTCAACACGCTCTCCTCACGCTCGACATTGGGAGCGTGAAGTCAACGAATTATTCCTAGGGTAGCCTACAATAAGACTTATTCATCTACACATGTTTAAACCTAGCTCTAATACTATGTAGAACGACTTAACTCACTCCAAAAGAACTCTCAAAGGAAAAAAGTTATCTCATTTTATATATATATATTGAATTATAAAACTCTTTAACGTGAAATTAAAAGTACTATCTTTACTCTTAATATATATATATATATATATTTGGGTGTGTTTTTTGAGGTCATCGAGATTAGGGAAAAGGAAGGAGAGTGAGGAGTGTGCAGCAATGTTACCCATGGGGTTTACAAATGGTGCAGGGTATGAATCTGAGAGTGCAGAGCAGAGAATCAAAAGGGAAAAGGGGTGAGCTAATCGATGAGGAAAGAAAGAAAGGACAACAAACATGACTCTGTAATCTGTATCAACTTCACACTTCACACACAGATATGTTTTGACATCAAAATACATACATACATGCATTGCAACCGACAGCACAAGCATGCAGCATTTGTCTCCACTCTCTCTTCCCATCCCTTTTAATTACTTGCTTGCTTGTTTCACTTCAAAATCAACTCTAAGTTTTACAGTCAAACTTGGTTGGAAATGAACATGAATCTCCTCAAATACTTCAATGCTCAAAAATATTTAGCAAAAGAAAAAATATAAGTCATCGAAAGTCAACTTCACTATTAAAATATTTCAGCCGATCCAAAATTTATTGAAACTTTTAATTTGTGATAGGATGTTCTAAAATGCAGATGCAAATACCTTTTTTTTATAAGATTAAAAAAGTAGTGTAAGAGTGGATATGTTTATGCAAGTGAATTTAGGATGTAATAAAAAAACTACCATATTTGGCTTCTCTCTAATTTCTTTTATGACCTAACTTTTTAGGAGTTATTTTCCTTATAATGATACTAAGGGTGTGTTTGGATTAGAAATAGGTAATGAAATGATGATTTTATGTAATGAAATGGTAATGAGAAAATTATGTAATGAAAATGTAATGAAAATGGTGTTTGGATTAGTTTGAGATGTAATGAAAAAAATAGGATGTGAAATTATGAAAAAGGGTATGTAATGATTGTGGTTGGTTGAAATAAATATATGGTTTTTTTAAATTGTATAGGGGTAGAATTGATAATTGATAATGGAAATAGATAGAAATAAAAAAATAATATTTTGACTTTTTGGTTGTTGTGGTTATGAAATGAAATGGTAATGAAATTGTCTCGGAATTTGTGCTAGATGTGAATATTTGTAATGAAGGTTGGAGTAGTA
>QANZ01040591.1:153370-214809 GCA_003254925.1 Chamaecrista fasciculata | reverse complement strand
GAGAGAGAGGGGGTGAATAAGAAAAAGAGGAAGAAAAAAGAAAAAAATGATGAGTGGAGAGAGAAAGTTGTAAGTGTAATAAATGAGGGTATTGAAAATTACTATTTTGCTAAATAGTTTTTTTATATTTGTATTAGAGTATAGGTAATTATAGGTATTTGAGTAGGGGTATGTTAGTAATTGGGTATGAAATATGTAATGAAATGAGTTTGTAATGAAGTGTAATTTTTGTAATGACTTTATAATTGAAAAACAAACACCCAAATGAACTTATAATTGTAAGCCAAACGCACCCTAATACTATCAAGTATCAAAGCCTTTCCCTATCCTTTGCTCTTGTCCACTTCTTCCTTGGTATGAGAGACGCAATAATATGCATATTATGAAGGATGCTATAAATAAATATGGGATTTTTTTTTGTTGATTGTCTATTCAGTATCTAAAGTTTTATCCCAACTAATTTGAATATGATTTGTATTGTGTAACTGATTATAATGTGAGAGTCTTCTAATAAGAGCAACTACATCCATAAAGTCTCAAACTCAAAGTCTTGTTTAAATAAATTCAAACCATTTAACCCTTAGATTAATTTCTTGTCAATAAATATAGAATTTGAGAAAACATGAAAGTTATTTTTCTACATAGATCTTAAATTATTTGCCCTTGAAAATGCATTTAAGTAAATACCATTATTATTTATAATCATCCGACGCATTTATAATAATAAAATATAATGTAATAGATCAAACTATTAAAAATAGAATTACACTTTCTTTTTTTATTTTATTTTGTCCAAACAAACTATTTTTTTTTTTGTTCAAACAAAATTACACTTACAAATCTTTTGGCAATATCATTTTTTCTTATTTTGCACCATAAAAGTTGACCCATTGAGTGGACAATCTACAATGTGGCTGAGAGGAGAAAAAGACTTTGTTCTAACTTCATAGGATTTTGGAATGTAAGAGTTTTTGTTGTATTATGAATAATATGCAGACTTGGATTCTTAAGTCATATTTATGCTAATTTTTTGCAGATTAAAATAAAAGTTGATAAACAATGTAATTTTTAGTGTTAAATCGTATGTGCTTTTCATTTATGAAACCCGAAATTAATTGTCATTTTGTTAAGTATAAACTAATTTGAATTTCTAGAAATAAAAATTATCCCACACCTTTTAAAGCATTTAAAGTAAAATGTGTTGAACTCTTCAAATTTTACTTTTTGGGTAGAAAATTTCATAAAATTTAAAAAGAGTAACTATTTTTCAAGACTTCTCATATTATGTGAAATATGTCAATTTATTAAGAATTTTATTAAAAAATATTTTAGCATTATTATTAATAATATAACAATTATTAATTGTAAGTTTCGATGTGTAATAATAATTAGATAGTAAAATATAGTTTTTAGTTAAAAAAATATAATAACAGAATCTTTTGTATACTTTAAACAATATTTTATGTATGACAAGAAAACTCGTCACTTGATTAAAATTACTTCCACGCTGTTCCACCTTCAATTACCACAAATTTATTTCACTTTTAATTTTTACAAATTTATTCCATTTTTTAATTGGAATAACGTGTTCTTAATCGAGTTACTATTAGCATTGTTTTCTAGTTGCTGAACAATTATCGATTACAATGTATATTGATGTACATTTTCATTTGGCGAGAAAAAAAAAGATTATACAACATGATTAAAATATCGTAAGAATTAAATCAATAAACTAAAAGAAATATTAAATTAACAGAGATTGAAAATGGTAAAATAATCTTTTTATTCAAAAAAGATAAATGTATATTTTAAACAATAAATATATAACATAACACTGTATGGTTTCCTTTTCGTTATTAGACGTTTCTTCGGTTAATATTTTTGTCATTTCAATTGTTTTTCGGTATTTATTAATCTCTCGAATATAATAATGTAGTCTATCTACCATCAATCCAAGAGAAATGGATCTACTGTAATGGACTATTTTTGTATTTCTCTATAATTAAGCTAATTTAGATAGGGAGATAAATTTGGTTCTTCATGTTTTAATTCTATTGTGCTTTTTTTTCTACATCAGTGTTTCACTTGCCTTCCTATTTTAAGGTCATTAACTGAACATTTAATTATGATAGACTCACAGGTAAAGTATGTTTAGTGGTTAATTATGAAACCCTTACTAGTCTTTGACCCGTGCGTTGCACGGGAATTATTATTAGGATTCAAACCCTACAGTATACCCCAGGTAGAATTCAAAACAGGCTAACTTTAAAAAAGTATATAAAAGCTAACCCCTACAGTCTACCCCATTAGGACAAAAATAGTGCAAATCTGAAAACAATTGAGGTAAAAATTGCAAATTATAAAAAAAATGATCCACTCAAAATATACTAAGGAAAAAAAAATTACAAATTGTTTCTCTTACACGAGCTTCACACAGATAACAATCAATTCTCTCAACTAGCAAAGTTTGAGGTTATTAAACTTAAAATTATGATTTATACAAAGTAGAGAGTAGTGAAGATGACATGATGGAGAAAGAGTGCAAACTCCGAATTCATGATTCTGTGTTATTTTTTTCTTTGTATATATGATTGAACTAAAACACATCAAAATAGAAAGTTTCCCTTATCAAATTGAAAACTTAATTATTTCTTTATTCAATAAAAAAAATATGTGAAAAGTTCAATCGAGCATTCACTAACGATAAGTTAATATATATATATATATATATGTATATACATACATACATATCTTTAAGATATCATACAAATTTATTTGAGATTCTTCAAAAAAATTTGAGATACTTCATCTAATAGTTGTGAATGATATTCTATAAATATACTTTATATTTTCCTACTTAGCACGTAGAAGAGAATGATTATTTAGTTGCCGCTAAAAATGCTGGTTTCTTGACAAATTTTAGTGTTAAAACTGATTTTTATAGATAATGTTTTAGATATTATATGGCTCCACCCCTTTCTGGTCGTCCATATTTAAAACTATAGTCTATGAATTAAAAATAAGAGAAAATTTACTATTTGGTCTCTCTTTCTTTACTAAGTTAACAATTTAGTCTCTTATTTATTTTACATACGGGCACGCAAAACCCCTAGTTATATTATATGGCTCCACCCCTTATGGTTGGTCAAAAATAGTAAATTAAAAAATTAAAAAAGAAAAAAAAAATCACCAACTCTCTCTCCCACTCACTCTCCCCACTTCTTTTAAAAAATAAGTGAATTAAAAAAATGCACTCACTCTCCCCATATGAGGTAATTTCAAATTGGTCCTAAATATTTTATAATTTCTCAAATTGGTCCAAAACTTACTCTTTTATCAATATAAAAATTTAATATAATCTTCAACTTTAAATCAATTCAAACGTTACAAATTAAGGATATCCACCATCGGAAACAGTAATCAATCTCTTCGCTGTGAGTCTTCCAGTTAAGAGTAAAAGACTTATCATATAATGTAAATGCATTTCACAGAAAATTGTGATTGAACAAAGCATCATAGTATCTCTATATACTATTAAACAAAGTCAATATAGTCATGTTTTTGTGAGCAAAATCTACTTAACACATTATTAAAATTGCTAACTGTATACGCAGGCTTCAACTTTAATGATTATGAAGTGAAAGAGAAATTAAATATGTCACATAGGTCAGACAATTAGAAAATATTAAAATTTAAATAAAGATATAATGTTCGGCAAAAAATATATATAATGAAATCTTATTGAAAAAGAAAGATCAAATGATACAATTCTGATAAGAAAAAGTCAATTGTACTTTCACAAAAGTATAGAAAAACTTGGAGGAATGAAGTAACAAAGAGAATCAAGAGTCTAAAGTCACAAACCTTAAAGATTTAAGTCAATTCGAAGCAATTGCAAAATCAAAGTGAAAGCAGATAAAAAAGAATGAGTTTGTTATAGTTTTGAAATATTTTTTTTATTTCAATTGTATGAAAATATTAAGATGTAATAAAGGCCAGATAACAACAATTATTTCTTGATTGGAACTTGAAAGAAGATAAAATTGAAGTTTTTAACTAATATAATTATTCGCAATCGGTGTCAAATGCTATGACTTAGAGCATTTAAGTAGAAGACATGATGATTACCGAAGAGGTTCACGTAGTCAATCGTCATTTTTTACTTATATTATTATTATTTATTAATGACTAAATAGAGGCAAATGTGTTTGTCCAAAAAAAAATAGAGGCAAATGTCAAATTTGTCCGTACCAACTCTTTCTTTTTAACTATAAAATCTTTGTAAATGTTAAAATATCGTAAGGGCAATATAAAGAAAAAAAATTGTAAACAACACATTATTTTTTAGTAGAAAAAAGTATTGGATAAGATTAAATTGCACAAACACCTCTTGAATTTAAGGTAATTTACACGTAATACCTTGAGTTTTAAAATTGTACAAAGATGACCCATGAGTTTTTTTATCCGGGACAATAACACTTTTATGTTAGATTATTGTTTATTGGTCAAAGTGTATTTTTAGTTTCATAATTTTTGCTCAGGTCTCAATTTAGTTCCGTAATTTTTTTTGTTGTACTTTCGGTCCCATATATTTCGCTCAGGTTGCATATTTAGTCTCGTATTACTTTTAGTCTTATATCTTTTGGTAAAGTTGCATAATTGGTCTCATATCTTTGCAAAAAATTTTACCTTCAGTTCCAATTAAACTAAAGATATGAGGCCAAAAGTGTAACGTGAGACTAAATTTGCAACTTAGGCAAAAGATAGGACCAAAAGTGCTAAAGAAAAGTTTTGAGACTAAATTGAGACCTGAGCAAAAACTAGGGGACCAAAAGTGCACTTTGGCCTTGTCTATTTGATTTGTAAGTGTATAATAATTTTAGTAAAAATTCTAAAATGGATCCAAACTCATGATTGTCTAACCCTACCCATCCCTTAATTCCTCATGCCCAAACCCTGTGTGTTCGAGTTTCATATCCAAACCCTAAACCCCGTCGACTGTAAGGTGCAAGTGAGAGGACCAACGGGTGTGAAGCAGAAAACGCCGCGAGAGAAGTCGGAAAACGCCGCTTGTCGTCGTCGTTTGTGCTCGTTGGCGGTGGAGTTGTTAGTCTCGTCGTCTCTGCTTCTTTCAGGTTTTGCTTCCTTCTTTTAAAATTTTCGTCTTCGTGTATTTGTGAACTCGTCGGCATTTTGTGGTGTCCCTATTTATCGTCGTGTCCTTTTTCTTCACACATCTAACTGCTCTCACATATATAATTATAAATAATTAACTTAATGGTTGTATCATCTTGTTATTGGAATGAAGACATTGACATCTTGCTGCCCGTTTCCACAAATCCGTTTGTCAGTCTCTTTTATGATAGAAATCTGCATCTAATTGAATTAAGTACTGTAATTTGTTCTCTCGTATGGATAAATTAGTGTACTTTTAGTGGTTCTCTGTTCAGGAGATATTCAAAATTGGAGGGGAATGGAATTGATGAGAAATTTTTGGTACACATGTAATTTAAAATACTATCACCATATACTCTTTCTTCCATTTCTGGAGAGAATGATTCGTATGAAATTTAGATGAAGTAATCACATATCCAGGCTGATGACTATTGATGAAGTGATCTATTTCATTGGTGATGATTGTGAATATGGTCAGCCCTACTTGGAGTCATTTTTGGTTGGAACTTAGAGGTTACTAAGGATTGAAACGATGTATCTTTTCCTTTATGGGTGTCAAATGTTATGACTTGAGTTTCAGTGCAATTAAAGAGAAAGACGCAATGATTTCCCAAGGGGTTTGTGTTGCCCAAGTGGCTATGTTATCATAACTAAATGGAGGCAAATGTCAATTTTGTCCCCTTTGAGTCCTTTCCAACTACAGATAGTTGTAGAAATAGAAAGATCACAAGGGCAATTTTAAAAAATAAATTTGTAAACAACTTGATCTTTTAAAGTAGAAAAGATGATTGTGATTCTTAGACGCTACCCGCAATAAAAACTTTGTGATATTCATTCTTCAATTTTTTTTTTATTGCATATCTTTTCTTTAGTAAACGTCACTCTGTTGTGGTTTTTTCACTTTGTAAGTTCGTGTGCAGTTGAAAGCAGTTCATATCATGGTAGTTCAATTGCTCTAATTTATTTGATTTGTGAAATTGTTATCAGTAGATTAAATTATTGATTGGAGAGGCATCTGATGGCTAATACTCGAGGGCGTGATTTCTTGTTCTGTCACTTGTGTGGGACAATGCTAACGGTCCCTTCTACTAAGTACGCAGAATGCCCATTGTGCAAGACTAAAAAAAACATTGATGGTAAAGCCTTTAATCTTGTTCTTCTAAATTTTGATTGATTTCCATTCTTCGTTTGCTAGTATAAGTTTGAATAACTTCCAGTGACGTAATAGGGTCATTTTTTATTGTGAGTATCTTAATCTTCATCTTTCCTTTCCACTAGCATATCGTGTAACTATCCTCTCTCTGACTCTCTTGTTGGTTGAATTAAACCTTTAGCCTACTAAAAGTTTCTTCAGCTCAATTGCTGAATTTATGTTATTATGAACTTGGAAGTTATTCCATGATCCATCTTTCCAAATGAGAGGCATGGAGATGAACTGGTAGCACCAACGAACTTATGGAATCTTTGTCCACGTATTGATGTGAATGTTTCTGGTTTTTTTGCATATTTGATTTTTTTTTTTTGTGATTATGTGAGCATATATCAATTGTAGTTATTATACTCTTGGTCTGTAAATTTCATAATGAAACTACTACTTACTGCACTTGGTATTTTATAATTTGCACGCGCTAACTGATTGTCCTTATCATTTCAGATATTTGTGGAAAAGAAATAAGTTACACAATTTCTGCTGAGGTATGCTTTATATAAGCTGTAGGTCGTACATTGTTGATTTATATGTCGTCTTTTGACCACCATATAACAGATCTAATGAAATCAAAACGTAGGTAGGGAATTTGATAGCCATTGATGGGATCATAAACAAAAACATATTAAACTTCATGCTGATGATCAGTTCATTTTCTTATAATCCTATGTGGCATTGTATTGGCAGGATATTAGAAGAGAGCTTGGAATTATTATAATGGATGAGCAGAAGGTGCAATTGTCAAAGGTAATGGATTTAATGGCAAGCATGGGCTTTGCTTCTTAGTATATGTTTATTTCTTGATGTAACTTTTTTCATGACAGGTGAACAAAAAATGTGAGAAATGTGGTCATGATGAAGCTAACTTTTATACCAGACAGGTATTATTAGACATGATGAATTTATTATGATGCATATGCGATTATTATATCATATGAAGGCTATATTGAGGCGTTATTTTTTAACTCTAATTACAGATGCGATCAGCGGATGAAGGGCAAACTACTTTCTACACTTGCACTCGCTGTAGCCATCAGTTTCAGGAGAACTAAGTTGATGTCATGTTCTGATTGGATTTCCTCATCTCTTTCATCTAGAAATTCTTGACGGGGAAAAGGGTTGATTTGTACAATATGAGTTGATGGTTGAACAATTTGTACAATAGAAGATGCTAATTGAGAATTATTATTATTATTATTATTTTTTTGGCCGAAAGATGTCAATCGAGAAATGAGAATCGAAGTTTTACCAATAGCATGATCTGAAATGAAAATCCTGTATAAAAGGTGGCATTCAGCTAGGAGTGTGTCAAATTGTAAATTTTGTCATGAGAAGTTGATGAAAGCACTATAATTGCTTGTAGCAACTGATGTAATATTAATGAAAGAGGCTAATCTCTTACAGTGTAGAAGTTCAAATCTCTGATTTGAAAGGTGTTTTTATTTAATTATTGATAATGTATCGAACAAGATTATTTTCAATAAAAAATACTCATAAAAAACTTTTTAAAAAAAGAACTTGTGGAATACTATCTTCGGTCCATACATGCAAAACATAATGACATCTTGAATAACATGTCATAAACGTCTGGAATTCGCCAGGACAAAAACATCTTTTCACCATTGAAAGCTCTATTTACATCTGTGTGACTGAGTCAATGTGCTAGAGTCAATTTTAAACACTCATGTCTTATTTTCTCGTTATATTCCTTTCTAAATCAATTGCTGACTCCATCGCTTCGGAACATGAGTGTTTAAAATTGATTCACTAATAGAATGCTCTTCCTCTGTTCACAAAAAGATATATGTGTGCAATGTGTTTTGTGTACATAGTAAGTATAATTTTCAGTAATTATGCATGGACACGAACTTGAACTCTGATAGATCAATTATACACAAATTACTTGAGATATTGTTGGTGACCCAATTTCAGTCTTAATCTCTTAGAATACAGTTTGCTACATATGATAAAAGAAAACTGTGTACAGACAGAGAGAACTAAGTCTGTTATAAGTGAGCCACATAAGGAAGTAATAAATCAATAGAAGTCAGAACATCTAACAAAATCACTCACTCTAACCCACATTTTACATGGTTGACTCATCCAAGGAGCTAAAATTTTCTAAAACCAGTGAATGGGACATTGTAGCGTCTTCCCAGCATGGTAATACTTGAAATTCCTCATCGTCCTGGGAATGGATCAGCAACATAAGTGATGGATTCGGAATACTTAAACAGTCACACTAAAAAAATGCTTCATCTATTTGCAGAACACTTCAGCAAAACTAATAAAACACTAAACAAAATGTCAATGTCATTATAAGGATATCAACAATTAGTTCAGTTATAAAAATGAGGAGACTTAAGGGCTTGTTTGGATAATTGGAGGGGAAAGGTAAGGGAGGGAGGGAGGGGGCGGGGAAGATTAACTTCCCAAATTTCTTCTCTTTGTTTGGGAAGCAACTCCTCCTCCAAAATATCTCAATTTGAAGCATTTGGAATTTATGAAGGGGGAGGAGAATGGGGGATTAAAAATTAATCCGTCATTATCTTCTCCAATTTTCAACTTTCCAAGCAAAGGGAAGATGTCTCACTTTTCTCCCTTTCCCTTCCATTCTTCTCCTTAATCCCCAATCCAAACATATCTTTAGACATTGTTTGGATGAGGGATTAAGGGGGAGAAGAGAATTTAGATCTCTTTCCATTTTTTGGTTAGTTGAAAATTGAGGGAGAAGATAATGAGGGATTAATTTTTAATCTCTTATTCTCCTCCCCTTTTATAAATTCCAAATACTCTAAATTGGAGTATTTTGAAGGAGCTACTAATATCTAAACAAGAGGAAGACAAGTGGATGGTTAATCCTTCCCTACCCTCCATTACCTTATCCTTCAATCTCTCCCTCTCCCTTCCCCTCCTAATGACCAAACGAGTCATCAGAGAGCTGGAAATAATTAAGGCAAAATAAAATGAAATATTTGGATATGCTTGGAAAGGAAGGTAGTGGTACTAGATTTGAACGAGATCTCAGGTAAAGATTGTTTAAATAACTAATCAAGCACGACTCAGGAGGCACCTAGAAAATGAAAGAAAGATAGAAGTCTTGTCTCAAGAGGCATTTTAATGAAAAGTATGGCAAATGAAGACATAAATAAAGGCTTTAACTGTTATTCTCATAAAAAATTGACAAACTAGTTCCACCAATATGTTTTACAATACAAAACAACGGACTTTTGCTTAGCCAAATGTTCTGTATTCTTATGGTTTAGTAACTTAGATGAATTAGGTTTTGAATGTACAAGGCCGGAGTTGAAATTATAGGAAAGACTAAACCATTACAACAAAATTGTCAAATGCCTTCAAAGCTCTGTATATAACAGAAAAAAAATAGATGTTACAAATTAAAAGGATCAATTCAACATTTAATTCCTATATTTTCCATAAATAGAACACTTCAAGGCCATCATGCTTCACCGATTTATCCTTAATATGCATTATAGAAGTACACTAGTACAGAGAAAGAGGCACACCGGAAAGAAACATCTTTAAATTTTTTGGTTCAGAGAACAAATTCTCACAGTTAAACTTGAATGTCAGATTTGACCCTATTATGGATCTTGACCATCCCATCCTGATTCCAATCAAGATTCAAGAACATCAAGATTATCATAAAAGAAAAGAAACCTACACCAAATCACAAGCATGACTCCTCAATCATTTTCCCCCTTGTCCAATATACCTCCAAAGAGGTAAAGATGAATACCCAAGAAAAGAACACAGATCTAAACAAATCTATTACGGCACGTTTTCCAGTAGGTCACGAAAAGGGAAACTTTCAAAATCCAAAATTCGAATCTATCCAACATTCGCAACATCAATCAATTACAGAAAAGTCAAACCTAAGAGAGATATTGTTGCCGAAAATACAAATGAAAGAAAAAGAAGCAGCTAATGAATAACGGGAAGTACCGAATTATGATGATGATCAGACGGGGAGGTTGGCGACGTCGTTTTTCTGAGAAGGAGAAGATGGGTTTTGTTCGCTAAGTTTGACAGAATCGGAATTGGAGAGCACAACGGAGCCGTCGTCATCGTCGTCGTCGTCACCGTCGTCAGAGGTGGAAACATTGACGCAGGACCAACGATCGAGGGAGGCGAAGAAGGCGGAGGCAACACTTGTTCCGAACCAGCTAGCCATACCGTTCAAGGTTTCGGAGGACAAGCACCATGTGTTCTGGTTCGCCATCTTTCAATTTGATTGTGATGTTTTCTTCTCTGATTCCCTCAAAGAAATGGTCAAATACTCAAATGGATAATAAATTGTTTCTTAGATTTCAAACCCAGCGAAAGAGAAAGAGAGGTAGTCAGCAAAGAAAAGTGGTAATAAAAGAAGAGATTGTCGATATTCACAATAAATCAAAAGGCAAATGTCTAAAATATCGGTGTCTAAACTTAGCAATAGTGGAAAAATAAAATCGAAGGTCAAAACCTTCTTTTCATCCCTAATGCTTACTTCAAATATTTTTTTGGTCCCAAAAATTTTTGTTGTTCCGTTTTGGTCTTTAATGTTTTCCAACTATTCTATTTTGGTCCCTAATTAATGAATGTTGTCATATCTATATTGTTTCAAGTCTGAATATGATGAAATAATAACTACAAGTTATTATTGATGAGTTTTTTCTCTAGTCAGTGTGGATGATTGGCAGACGAGGTCAAATTAGACCTAAAAGTGAATCGTTTGTTTTATGAATTTCGTCACATCTTTTTTGTTTTATGTTCAAATGCGACAAAATTAAAATTACAAGTTGTTCTTGAAGAATTCTTTTTTGTCTAGTTAGGACTATCAACAAATGAGATCAAATAGTATTCTAAAATTTGATATTGGTGTTTTCACCAAACCCACTTTTAGAGGACTATTTGACCTTGTTTGTCAATGACTCCTATTGAGTAGAGAAAGAACTTGTTAAGAGTAATCTATAACTTTGATTTCGTTGCATTTGGACTTGAAACAAGGGAGATATGATAAACTTTATAAAATAAAAAGCTAACTTTGGGGCTTAATTTCAGGTCCAGTTTGACCTCATTCATTAATGACGATGTCAACTAGATAAAGAAATAACTTATCGAATAATTCATATCTTCAATTTCGTTATATTTAAACTTGAAGAGACAAAAATATTAACCATTTTCGGTAGTTAAAGACCAATCATTCAACTTAGAAGAAACTCGTTGCAAATATCATATATCCTATGAAACATGGACACTGACACGGACACGAGATACGACATAGACACACTGACACGCCTAATTCTTAAGATTACATGACATGACATGACATGATATATATTTATATATATGAATAATTAAAAATTCATAGATTTTGTAAAAAAACTTTAAAAATTACAATATATATTCATAGTATATGCTATATGTGTCATTATTTTCTATTGTTTGTCATATTAAAGTCATTAAAATTGATTTTATGTTTTGAAACTTATGAATATGCGTCGTGTGAGTGTCATACGAGTGTCGAAAACGTACATATATCTGACACAGTACACACCTTCAAAATGAAATGTCCACATAGTTGATAGCATATATCAATTTGTTCTACCCATTATAATAGTCAACAAGGCAAGGGCAAACAAAAAAAATACTAGAAATAAAAATCTTAATGAGGGTCGCTAGCTAATAAATGAATGTTTAGTCGTGTAAATCAGAGTTTTAATACAAGTAGTTTTTCTCAATTCCACGAGATAACATGTAGCGCATCTGGTGTAGTGGTATCATAGTACCCTCCCACGGTACTGACCGGGGTTCGATTCCCCGGATGCGCACGATCATCATTCTATTTTGAATTTTATTTATTTTCTTTTACAAAATTCTGAATAAATTATGTTAGGAATACTTTTTAAAAGATTCACTTGTTTACCCTTTGCACAGTTTCAAAAAAACAAAAAAAGCGTCAGAACAAAATGATTGATTGACAATACCTTTTCTTTTGCAGTTTGGATTATATATATGGCTTTACAGGGTCCCTTCATTACACAAACACTGGTGTGCACAAATATATATGAAGTATGAACCACTAAAAGAAGAGAAGACCGACATTAAGATAGGAAGGGCATAACATAACAATCCAACATGAATGAATGTAATGAAGAAACTCATCGTCGGGTAGGTGATCAAGAAAAGCTTCTCAAAGACTTGTAGTTGGAGATCATCATCCCTTAATTAGCATTAAGATTTTTTTATATTGAATTAAACTTAATTGAAAGTTATGAATTGAGGATGTTAGCTAGCAGAGAATGAAAGATGGGACGAGAGAGAGGGTTGTTGGAAACTATATATGACTATATATATATATATATATTCTTTGAAGCAAAGGGGAACAACAGGAAAGGGGAAAACCTAGATAAAAATATTACAACTAATAACCAGAACTATTTTTCCTTTTTTGTTTATCACATACGTTTCCACGCCAGGAAGATTCTTTGATAATTAATGAATCAGAGCTCCAAAATTAACTTATGGGCACAGAAAGTGATTTGTGGTATTTAATTTGAGGACTCGGGTGACTTTTGTTTTTCTTAAAAAAAAGCATCAAGTCAAATCAAATTATAAAAAAAATCAGACAGCACTTACAATCGATAAAAAAACTTCAATCTAATGATATAGACAAATAATTTACAAACATTGTTAAACTTTAAAAACAAATAAAAGTATAACTGATCCTATAAATCTTCTGTATATTAAACAAGTAATGTTCATCTTAAATATAAATATTGTTATAAGTCTTGTTAAACCTTACTAGGTTTCAATGAGAATATTATATATTGCCCAACAAAATTGTAAAACAATAAATGTGAGTTCCCCATCCCTTATATTGAAGAAATCACTATTTATGCAATCAATCAGCTAGTTTTGAAGATCACATGGTTGAATTAGTTCACTTCAAATTGAGAGCAAATTAAAGAACTAAACCATGTCCTTTAAACCATCGGGAGAACTTCGATAAGAATATTATTCGTGATAGACCTACCCTTAGTAAACGTGCCTTGAAAAGGTGATAACACATATCTTTAACTAATTTCTACGATCGATTTGTGATGATTTTGGAGATGATTTTGTATGTTACATATAGAGATTGACCTTCTTACAAGTATGTTGACAATCAATCACCTTTGAGATAAGAATAATAATGAATTGAGTGAGTTCCCACAACATGTGACCTCTGTGGATAAAAAGAGGTAACCATACTTATAAGTTATAACATCGGCCATCAATGCTAATAAAAGATTGCAGGAGCACATCAGGCCCTGAAACTTTATGTCCGTTAATTTGAAATGGAGTAGTTTCCGTGGCTAATGTGTGTCAAATAAAGTCTCATATTATTTAAATTAAGGAAGAATAAAAAATATAAATATTAATTAGTGAAAATTAAAAGTAATTAATTATATATATGAATATGAGTTACAAATACAAATATGAGTTATTATTGGTTATTGCAATTTTAAATTTTTTGTAAAATTCTTTATCGTTTAATAATCAAAAAATTATTTCTTATATTATTGAGGGAAAATATCTTTATGGGTCCGTTTGGTATGTATTTAGGTAGGGAAAGTAAAGTGTTTTACAATGAAAAAATTATAAGAGAAAAGAAAGTAATTGAGAGAATGTAAAGTAGGTAAAGATTTAAAGTGTTTGGTATAAAAAGGTATGGGAGGGAAAGTAAAACAGATATAGAAAGAAAATGACAAAAATGCCCTTCCCACAATCACCACAAGGCCATCGCCGTCGTCGTCGCTGTCGCCGCCGTCTCGGTTTCATCAAAGAGGAAGAAGATGAGATGGGAGTGAGAGAGGAAAGTTAGAAATTCTACCATAATTCCCCAACTAAACTTGAATTACATAAAAAATGTGAAGTAAAGAAAAATGACATATGTAATGTAACTATCTTTACATTGTAATCTATTCTACAAAGCTCAAATTATCATACCAAACACCTGAAAGTATTGGACTCTCTGTCGTAAACTCAAATTCCCTCCTACCAAAGTGACCCTATATTATTCTAAATCAACGTAGATGAAAAGTACGTTGTCCCATGTTCATTCAGACAAAAGTTGACAGAGTGATAACTATGACAAGGTGTCGTTGGACAACTTTATGTAAGGACTTAGGACCATTTTCTTTTTTTTGACGTTTTTCTTTTGTGAAAGCGGATCTTGTTACTTTTTTAAGGGACTGAAGTGTTAAAGAAAACCGAACTTTTCATGAGTATTCAATTTGGTTGGTCGAAAGCTCGAATTAAATTCAGCAAAATTATTAATTTTGTGGTCCAACATCTTATCCACCCCGGAAACAGGAAACATCGTAGTGTTAGTTAGTTAGTTTCGTTTTTTTTTAAATTTTTTTTAAAATAGAGCTTTAATCTTAGCTGCATGTATAGGGCCTGAAATTAGATGAAATTATTTAGGAAGGGGTACTGATGAATTTTAATTAGTAATTTGCTTGAAGTGGATGATCTTGATTCTTGAGCTCTGATGGATGTAGCATTACTGTATTTAAGAAATGTCTTTATCAGGCAGTTTCTGTCTGAGCAGTAACTGAAAATTACAACACCCTTGATTTGGCAACAAAACAGAAAAAGTCTTAGATTTTTGTGTTTCACGGTCTAAGAATTGTTCTTTTTTGAGACTTTGAAGTTTCAAACGGCATGGCAGACATAAGATTTAACCTCAAATGTTTTCTTTTATAAAATCAATGTTTATTTATTGAAAAAATTTATTATTTGATCAATTAATTAATATTTGAATAATTAAAATATATTACTCGATCTTTGAATTATTGCAATTATCAACGATTTGCTTCTTGATCAAATTTAGGGACCAAATAGTATAAATTTAGTAAAATTCATCGATAAAAAAGTATAAGACTAGTTCAAATTCAATGATCAAATAATATTATTTTAATACAAATTTAGAGATAAAAAATATAAAATTAGTTCAAGGAACCAAATTGCAACTAAAGACCAAATAATTGATATTTGAAATATTTCATGAATCAAATTATATATTTCGATTATTCAAAAATTAATTAGTTAAGTCAACATAAATTAAGTCACTAGATAGTAAACTTTCTCTTAGTTATAAAATATGTGAACCTACTCCGCTAGAAACAATAATAGTTTTTTTGTTATGATTCCTACCTCAAACTGAAGGTAGACCCACTTGACAGAATATCTGGTACAATACGATAAAAGAGAGAACTATAGAAATAATTGATACTAGAATAAAGTTGTAAATGTAAAGAGACATTGGGTTTTTTGGTGGTTGGGATTTCGAAGTTAGAAGCAAAGTTTAGCTGCCATTCCAAGAGTAACTACTAACTACAATTCCTTTCTGTTTTAAGACTCACAATTCTAAATCTGACTGTCAAATGCCAACCATACAATGATACAACAATCACATTCTCATCTTCAATATAAAAACCCTGTGTGAGTGTGATGCCCTGAAATATCAAACAACATTATTGAGATTTGAGAAAGAATGAGAGGTCCCATTTTTGAAAAATGCTCTCTCTCTCTCTCTCTCTCTATATATATATATATATATATATAAGAGGGAAGGAAGGCAATGCCAAAGATAGTATATATACGTACGTTCGTGAGTGTGTGATATGTATATGAAGGTCCCCTTTGTAATGTTTCTTGCTCAAATGAGTATTCCATGGACAGTTTCATCATGACGTTGCATATATACACATATTAGAAATTAAGGTATGACTGAAATCTGAGCCTGAGATGCTCATTTGAGCAAGCAATGTTAAGAAGTGGGACGTTTTGCTGGCGCTGCAATCAGATTTGGTCAACTATGAGATAAGTTCCCAGAAATCTTTTTTTTTTTTGGTTTAAGGGTCATTTTGGTCCTAAATGTATGCCTTAATATTCATTTTCGTCCATTATGTTTCAAAATGTTCAAATTGGTCCTAAATGTTTGCAAAATATTTCATTTTGGTTCCAACTATTTAATATGGTTTGTTTCAAGTTCAAATGTGATGAGTTTAGAGCTACGTATTATTCTCGAATAGTATTTTCTTTATCCAGTTGGGGCCGTTAGCAAACGAGGTCAAATTGGTCCTAAAAGTAGACCTCTCGTTTCATGGTCAAACAAACAAAGTTGATTATATATTTCTCGTTTCAAATTCAAATGCGACGAATTCAAAGATATGAGTTCCTCTTAACAAGTGCTTTGAACTTGAAATGAGAGACGAGAGGAATATGACCAAATTCAATAGTTTGGGACTAAAATGAAACATTTTACCAATATTTTGGACCAAAATGAATCATTTTTCCAATATTTAGGACCAATTTGAATATTTTGAAACATAATGGACCAAAATGAACATTAAGGCATACATTTAGGACCAAAATGACCCTTTGACCTTTTTTTTTTTTAATAATTTGGCTAACCTGCCATGTTTATATATCATCAAACTACTATGAAATGTGAATAATTACAAAGAATGTTTATTTTTTTTATTATTTTTTTTTGGCCGAATCAAAGAATGTTTACTCAAAAGAAGAATTTTGCTTTAAAATAATTTGAATACCTTCAACATTAACGTTCACCCTTCTATTTATCTCATCCAAATATTGACTAAAGAAATGTATACTCACTAACCAGTAACCACTACTCGCTTTGCCAAAATACTTAGCACATGATGAGCTTATGATTTTGGAAGTAGGCTAGAGTATTTATCAATGTCAGCCAATGTTGATTAAACAGAATTAACACTATCATTCTTATAATCTCTTTGTCATTGGCCAGCTTTATCTTATATTATTTATGTCTGGGAGAAAAAATAGTATTGAGATAGATCTCCGTTTCTTCATTTCCTTTTCATTTTTGTTTCAAAAAACAGAGAACATCAATGAAAAAAAAGAGGGCCACACCCTCCTAAATGTTATATTAAAGATAAATTATACTTTGATACGATAGTCTGATTATATTCTACTTTGGTATCATGTGGTTCGGAAAGTGACATTCGAGTGGCCTATATTATTCTGTATTAATATTTTGATACATTGAGCTTTAATTACGTTAGCCAATTAACGAAAATTAAGCTATTTCGTAATTTTAACCAACTTTAAAAGGATAAAAGACAATTTTAATGTAGAAAAAAGACTAAAATTACTTAAACATCCAAAATTATTTAAGTCTCTTCAAAACAGTCATTAAAAACGTAAAGTTCTAGAAATATAATTTCTTAACAAAATTTATTTAATCAAATTTGTTACAATGAGTAAGTTCTAAATATGAAATTTATTTTTGAAAATTTTATCTTTATGAGTTATTATTTCTTACTCGAAAGTGTTACATTACGTTGTCAGAATAAGAAGTCAGGTGAAATGTTAAACTCCGTTTACTCTCAATATTTTATCACAAGTGTATAAAAATATGTAGATCTCGAATATAACAATTAAAATTTTAAACTATTAGGTTTTCTAATTTCAAAAAGTTTAAAATTTAAAATTCTTAGTATTAGTTTAAAATTAGCTCAAAAGTCCATCTAAAATACTAAGAACCCTTAATGCTACTCTAATTCTTCCAAAACTACACTCTAATATTCAAAACTCTCATACTAGACATGATCAATATTGCATTGATTATAGGATTTAAAGAGAAATGAGAAATAGAGACTATAAGTGTATGGTCAGGTCGAATCCGTATATATCTCGAAACCTAGCTCGATGAAACTCAGGTCGAGTCTCTTATTTTTTTTTTTAAAAATAAATTAGTATATTTAATTTATTGAAATATGACTAAACTAAAAGAATTCACTAAATTTAGTACATTTAAATATACTAATTTCTTTTTGGAATAAAATTTAAATATACTAAATTTATTCTTAATAAGATACTTTCTTGCCAACACCAAAAAAAAAAAAAAACACTATCCGAACGGGCTGAGATTTGTGAACTGAGTCTGAGAGCTAAAGGCCTAAAATTCAAATACATCTTTCACAATTTCATGCTTTAAGTGTTCTGTTTACTCCATAGTCCCTACCATTTCATGCTTCTTATTATGGTAGTTTTGGGCTTTGAGGATTTTGAATTTATTGTGGCTAGGATGGGCTTGTTCTCCATGGGCGAGGAGACCCAACATCATAATATAATTAAGATAAGCATAAGCGTAATAAAGTATTATTAATTAACATGAAAATAACATGCTCTTGAATAAATTTGGAGGGCAGGAAAAGGGTGACGTCTTTATCATAGCTTGAAAAGAGTAAAACATATATGGAACTTGATTCTGTAATTCATGCCCTCCACTTTTTTTTTTCCTCTTTATTTTCTTTCCTATAACATTCTCATATTCGGATTTACCTTAAATAATCATCCTATTATTTTAAAGTATAATGCTTCATAAGTTATTTCCCTTATCATTTTATCCAGAATTATGTTATTTGATTGGAGATTAATAACTTTTAAGAAGAATCAATACTTCCTCATTACTCCTTTGACATCAATATATGAAGTTTTTTTCTTGAAAAGATATATGAAGTTAACATATATATCACTTATATATACTCCTAAATGAATTTACTATTTTTTAAATTATGAAGAAATTAGAGAACAAAAAAGGAGACAACTCGATTTTTGTAGGACAGGTTGTTCTTTATTTCATAGTATACTCATTAATTTACTTTTCTTTATATTTTGGACTGCTTTTTATATCTTCTTTTATTCTTTTTTTGATCTAGTATCTTCTTTTATTCAAAGGTAGAGAATGAGATTCACCCCTCTTCAAAGAAAGTCCATCGACCATCATACAATATGATGTGGTCCGTTTACAACAAAACCTTTTATGGCTTAGAATTTTCACCGCTGTTCCTAAAGACATTGACACTTTATTTAACTAATTACGATGTTAACATTATATAAGATATTTTTTTTATGGAAAATACTTAAAGATATTAATGAATACATCATTTATGCAAAAACATTTATTTCGTCGCCAAACTTTATATCAACTTTATATCAACTATTGATTTCATCTTTAGTCTCTTTTAGCCGTCAAATTCGTCTCAATATTTTATATATTGATGAGTTTTATCATTTGTTCTTACTTTAACCAAATATTAATAACATAATCTTCAGGCCAAAAGAAAAAAATTAATGACAAAATCTATGTGACTAATAATATGCAATGTAAAATTAATAAAAAAAAATGATCCAAATTAGTTGTTCAAAATAATTTATTTATTGTAACATATATGAGATTAAAATGATCCAAATTAGTTGTTCAACTCAAATATAAAGATAAAAATTAGATAAAATCAGAACATGAACTAATATGGAACAAATTGGACTATAAGGAATAAAACGAGAAAAAAACTTTGGAGACTAAAATGAAATTCACTTTATACTTCAAGGACCAATGTGGAGTTTTGACTTTTTTTCTTGGCTATAGTGTACTTTTGGTTCCATAACTTTGGCAAAGGTCTCAATTTAGTCCCATAACTTTTTTTGTTGCAATTTTGGTCCCATAACTATAGCAAAGGTCTCAATTTGGTCCCATAATTTTTTTTGTTGCTATTTTGGTCCCATAACTTTTGAAAACATCTCACTGTTGGTCCCAAGCTGATTTCTATCTATTATCTGCTGTTAAATCCACTTCATCCATATTTGTCACGTCATCATTCAACTCAATATGTCAGATCATCTTTAACGACAGACAATAGATGGAAATCAGCTTAGGGCCAATTGTGGACATTTTCAGAAGTTATGGAACCAAAATTGTAACAAAAAAAGTTATGGGACCAAATTGAAACCTTTGCCAAAGTTATGGGACCAAAATTGCAATAAAAAAAGTTATGAGACCAAATATTGAAGTTTTCCAAAGTTATAGGACCAAAAGTGTATTTTGTCAATAGTTTTATCATGTACAGTAAGATAGTACACCGCGAAACACCGGATACGTTTCAGGCGCCAATTCTCCCTTCTTTGGCTTATTGGCGTATCTTTCCGGCGCTCGTGTTTCTCTTTCCCTTTGACGATCTTCTCTCTGTAAAATTCCGTTTGCAATCTTCCTCAATTTCTAGGGTTTATCCCTTTTTCTTCTCTCTCTAGTCACAGATAAACCTGACGGCCGTTTGTTAGGGTTTTTGATTGCCCTTTCCACCTCCCAAATCTCAATTGTGTAACCTCTTCTAAGGTTTCACTTGCTCTTTTCCGTTCCTCAAATCGCTATGGGTGAGTGGCAGTCACTCCTCCAGTCCATTTTTCTTGGCCTCATTTTCTCTTACCTCCTTGCTAAGCTCATATCAATCGTCGTATCATTCAAGGACGATAGTTTGACTATAACTCGTAGCACCACCACCAGCAACGCCCCCATCGATCAAAAGATTAATCGGAGCAGAATAGAGACCGATGCTAACCCATTTGTGCGCAGGCCTGGTGCCGATGTTGCCGAGCACCTCGAGAATGAATCGCTCATGGCCGAGCAGGGTAGTGTTAGAAATGAAAGTGTAGACGGCGATGACGACTATGACGATGATTGGGAGGGAGTGGAGAGTACGGAATTGGACGAGGCCTTCAGTGCCGCAACGGCTTTTGTGGCTGCCGCCGCCGCCGATCGCCTCTCCCAGAAAGTGTCCAATGATGTTCAGCTCCAGCTTTATGGGCTGTACAAAATTGCTACCGAAGGGCCGTGCAGTACGCCACAGCCGTCAGCACTTAAAATGACGGCTCGAGCCAAATGGTATTTCGATTAACTTTGCCATTGTTTTGTCCAAATTGGTTACTTGCATTAAAAAGAAGAGCTTTAGTGGTTCACATTGGGTTTGGGCGCACCATCATATTATATAATGGAATATTTTGTAGCTGTTTGATGTGTTTAAGATACTTGTTAGTTATGGATATAGGGGTTCTGCTAGATGTCTGCCTTAAATTGAATCTGCACTATCAAAGCTGGGATTGATGCATCAGTAATTTTTTAAAGATCTGATTCATGCCACCGACACTAAAACTTTTAATATTGAGGCTTTGATTGCACCCATAAAGTCTGAAAGTAAATATTCTACGTGAATTTTGACTACAACCTCCTTTTTGTCTGTTTCTTTCTCTATGCTTTTGTGTTGCATTATCCTATACTAATTTGGGAGGCCTGTGGTAATTTGATATTGGACATACCTTATGATATACTATTGTTTTGATCGGAAGCGGTAATCTTTCCTTTCTGTTCATATTCTTTTAATTTTTTCATTGAATTTTTCTGTCTAGGCAAGCATGGCAGAAACTGGGTGCAATGCCTCCTGAAGATGCAATGCAGAAGTACATTGACACTGTGTCAGAGCTATATCCTACTTGGTTAGATGGTTCAGCATTGGTGAGCTAGTGAGCTGTTTCTTGGATCTATATGGATGAATCAGCATTTCTTTAGATCTCTCTTGGAATTTGAGAAAGTCATATAAGAATTGATTNTTGAGAAAGTCATATACGAATTGAATTTTTTATATTTATTTACATATATTTTCTTAAAAAATTCTCTCTTCTTAACTTCTAATTTGTCTATGACAGAGGAGCAAAAGTAGAGATGGTGTTGGCCAAAGTTCAGATTCTAAGGGACCGATGGGACCGGTATTCAGCACTTTTGTTTATGAAGAGGAAGCTAGCAGTGATTTGTAAGGTTTCTAGAACTTAAAGTTGTATGAGTATTGATGCATGTATGTAGAGAGCCATGCATCAATACATTAATATATGATATTTAATTTAATTTACCTGAATTTTAGTTAGCCTTGCCTGATTCTATATCTATAGATTGTGCGCAACTAAACTAATTGTTCTTTACATCCAGACAAACTTGTATTTGTGATTTCTGTCAATCTAGGGAATTGGCCTCTTAGGTTTCTTCAAGACACTTAGTATTGGATGGGTAGTAGTTATCATGGTTGCTTTTAGAGTTGTTTCTGTAGTCACAAACTCGTGATTCTTTGGATAGTCTCATTTCGTGGGGCTTTGATGTGATCCCACACACATCCTAATGCTCTCCCTCTTATTCAATGTGTGGGTTATGAAAAATGACAAATCTTGAGCCATTTAATTGTTTTCTCCAGTAAAAATTAGTTACGGTTATCTTTAGTTATTTACAGCTGATATCTGCATAATTAAGGTTATCTCCTCCTAGTTTTGTTTTCTATAAATCTTGTGCAACTAAACTAACTTTTCTCTTTTCATGATTTCTGTCGGTATTGGATGGGTAGTTATGATGGTTGTTTCTATAGTCATGGTAAAAAAACTTCTTTGTGGGTTGTTGGTATTGTGATTGGTTTTGTTGGATTGATTGTAACATCCAGGGACTAGATCAGCTTTCAGTTGATTCAATTGATTTTTCGTATTTGTTTTGGGTTGTAGTTGGTTGACCAACCTCCATTTTTCTTAGCTTAATCCTGAATGATTGCTTTATTGCATTCTCAACATTCATTCAATGAAGTTAGGAACTATAATTATTGAAAAGGTATAGATTTTGGAAAGTACGAGACATTGACAGATGTATATGCTTCCTTGTTTTTCAGAAAAATGGATGCAATTCATGGATTTGCAAGAGAAGGAGACTCGACTAATCTGCTTAAGTGTATTGAAAATGGTGTTTCAGTGAATCTGAAGGGTGGGTTATTCATGGTTATTGCTTTACCAAGCTTAAATAATATTCTCTACTGTTCTTCATGTTGTCAACAATTCTCTTTTTGGTTGTTAAATGGACTGAGCTACTCATAAACAGCTTTTGCACATCAATAAGAAGTCATATGACTAATTGAGACAACATCAACCTCAATATTATCAGCGTTGCTTGACAAGTCTTATGAGAACTTTTAATGACTTTTATTCATTTAGGATTGTCTCAAACAGAAGTAGATGTCATGTTTCTGTTAACAAGCCTAATTGCGACGGTTGCAGGCTTGATTTGGACATGAAAAGATAGATCCTGTTTCTTGAAAGACTTTCTGTTAGCATATAGCAATATCTCATCTCAGTTATTTTGTAGCTGATGTCAAGACTCTTGTCTTGCTTCAGTTGACTATTTGTCTTCTATTCCCCGAGTCTCTTTTACACTTATTTTCTTAGGAAACTGCAAGACCAATAGTTCACTTGCTTATTGAAATAGGAAGATTTCAATGCATAGTAAAAAGTCTTTCAGAATGTCTTCCATTGTTCAGTTATTGATTTAATAACCTTCTGTCATTCAACTGTGTGATATGATTATATGAAAGTTGAAGTTGGATGACCATTCTGGCATAACCAGGGGGATGAATCGCCCTGCTAAATTGAAAGCTCTTGGTCATTTTACCTTTAGAAGACACCAAAAGATTTCTTATTGCTTGCTATTGGGATAGTATGGAATGATGCTTCGTTTAACAAATACCAACAAAGTCCTACAATGATTCTAATGATACAGCATATATAGTTCTTGACGTTTACTTTTGTCTTGATTTAATGTGTACATCTTAAATGGATGCAGACAGTGAGGGTCGGTCACCATTACACTGGGCTGTGGATCGTGGTCACCTTGCTGTTACTGAACTGCTTGTTAGTAAGAATGCAGATGTAAATGCCAAGGTATTCAAATAATGCACTATATGTTGCAGTTATATCCTACTAAGGCCATCTGTACTGTTTATGTCATTGTCTCATTGAGTGTAAGGAAGGAAACTAGTATAGAACACAGATTTATAATGCATGTGTGACACCTGACCTCACCATGCACAGAAGTTGCGTAACGTTGAAGTAGTATCTCTTTTGTTTTTGTTTTTTTTGTTTTTAAATTTTGGGTTGATAGTTGATAGTATGTGTTTTTGTTTTGGAAGGATAATGATGGACAGACCCCATTGCACTATGCTGTTGTATGTGAGAGAGAAGCCATAGCTGAGTATTTAGTGAAGCATAACGCAGATGCAGATTTGAAGGATAATGATGGCGATTCCTCGCGTGACATGTGCGAGTCAAACTGGTCTTGCATGCAACCTGTGGAGAAGTAAATTCATTGCTTGTTAGTTCTGCTGTTGATTTTGGCATTTGGCAAATTCCTACGGGATGTATATGTCTATGTAATCCATATTTTTCTACGCCCTAGTCTTGATATATTTAACTCTTTTCGCTTTAGGCTATGCCTTTTCACAGCCTAGGTAATGGTTTCATAATCTAATTGTATGTTGTTATGTTCTCGTTTCCACGTCTGGGTTCTACAATTTTGCTTCTTCTCCTTCGAAGGAGAAATATACATGAAATAGTGGAGGGAGTAACAAGTGAAGGAAAAATGTAAGGGACTCAATACTAAGGCTATTTTGGCTCGCATTCTCTCTCATCATTATTCACTTATCGTGTTCAATTTTTAAGATGATATGGAATAGCATAGTTCATTGCAAAACAGAACAAAGGTGTAAAACAGAAGGCCTGTGTTAATTCGTTCAGTGATCATGGTTATCATGATGTATGCTTCCATTATTATGTGGATTCCAAATTTCTAGTCTCTATGATGGTTCATCCTCTTTGGCCAATCGGGGCTCATAAAGAAGTTGGATATGTTCGAAAATAGTATTCGTGCTTGTCCTTTTTTACTTGGAAAACATTTTCCAGTTTCAACCAAATGAAGTTGTCTATAGGGAGAAAAATAGAAACTACTGCTCATTCTTTTGAAAGATGTTTAAATCTTGTAATCATTTAGTACACCTGGGTCTGTTTGGGGGAACCTCCATCCCCATCCAATCCTAATCCAATCTCATCTCATCTTAGGATTAGATGAACAGTACTGGATTGAGTGTTTTTTGAACTTCCATCTCATCTCATCCACATCATCATTTCATTCACAACATCATCTCATCATCTCCTCACAATTTCCAATACCATATCACACTTCCCAATATCATCTCATCTCAATCTCATTTCAATCAAAACACAACCAAACACCTATCATCTCATCTCATCTCATCTCATCTCATCTCATCTCATTATTTCCTACCATTTCTACCCCTATACAAATCACAAAAATCCATCTACTTTTTTCTACCAACCACAATCATTACAACCCCTTTTATATAATTTCACACCCTATTTAACATCATTCTCAATAAAATCACCCAAACACCAATACATCATCTCATCCCATCCAATTAAAAAATAATCTCATCCAATCCATTTGGATTGGATTGGATTGGATTGGATTATAATTACATGTCTCCCAAACAGATATTGGCCTCGAAGGTAACTAAAATATCTTTTAGAGCAAACTTCATTATAGCAAATACCAAGAATAAGTTCGTGAGCAAATTCTACATGAAAAAAAAAGCAACAAATATGACATAATCAATTGCAGTAAAATATAGAAAAAGTTTCCTAGATTGAAAAACACACTCTGCGTCAATAGCTTCATTTCTCCCCGATATAACAAAAAATATTGATTCAATTGAAGCATGTCCTAGTTTGGTATATCTGAAGCTCATCATGTATTTTCTTCGTTTTCTTCTTCACCAGTGGAAATGTAAACACACTTTTTTGACCCACACATTTTATATTAATTTTTAGTTTTGTTCTCTAAGTTTATTTACTATTAATTTTATTTTTGAAATTTCACATTTTGATTAATGTTATTATTTGTTCTAATTTCATTTAATAAATTAATATTAAATTTCACGTGACTTTCAATTTAAGTCAGAATTTATTTTTCTTTCCAATAATTTTATATTAAATGTTCTAAATTGTATATTTATTGATAATTTATTAAATGAAATTAATACAAAAAAATAAAACCAATCAAAATGTTAAATTATAAAAAAAAATTGATAATAAATAAACTTTACGAACTAAATAAAAATTTAATATAAATTTTGGGCGATTTTGTCTTAGCACTATTCTTTTTTTTTTAGGCCATTTAACACTATTCTTTTATGTACAAAGAAAAGGTTAAAGGGTCAATTTGGTCCTAAATGTATGCCCTAATGTTCATTTTAGTCCATTATGTTTCAAAATATTCAAATTGGTCCTAAATGTTTGCAAAATGTTTCATTTTGGTCCCAACTATTGAATATGGCTTGTTTCAAGTTTAAATATGACGAGTTTAGAGCTACGTATTGTTCTTGAATAGTAATTTTTCTATCTAGTTGGGGTCGTCAGCAAATGACGTCAAATCGGTCCTAAAAGTATACCTTTCATTTTATGGTCAAATAAGCAAAGTTGATTATATTTCTCTCGTTTCAAATTCGTATGCGATGAATTCAGAGCTACGAGTTCCTCTTAACAAGTACTTTGAAATTGAAATGAAAGACGAGAGAAATATGATCAAATTCAATAGTTTGGGACCAAAGTGAAACATTTGACCAATATTTAGGACCAAAATGAATCATTTTGTCAACATTTAGGATCAATTTGAACATTTTGAAACATAATGGACCAAAATGAATATTAGGGCATACATTTAGGACCAAAATGAACCTTTGACCCAAAGAAAATGATGCTATTAGTTTTTTTTTGGCCAATCGATGCTATTAGTTGTTTACCTTATTTAACAAAGTAATCAATCAAAAGGATTTCAATCCAAAATTACCTCACCCCTCACCTCATTTACGGTCATCCCTCAAACAAACTCAGGTAAGTTAAATTTGGTACATTACAAATTTGCAAAAATGGCATATGTGTCTTTTCATATCTATACTTGTATATATAACCACATTCCAACAGTGAATAACCGCTTTTCCCTCCCAATCCAACCCATTCAATCCCCCTTTTCTCCGATCTCCGGCAGCTGAAGATGGCGGCGAAGGCGGTGGTTTGCATCATAACAGTCACCGCCTTCGTGTTCCTCTTTCTCATCGCAGTGGTCTTTCCTCTCAACCACCGCCACGGCGGCGACGTCTGCGTTTTTGGCCTAAATCGTCGATTAGGTTACCACACCACTTATTTTGATCCTCTTGTCGCGGAATTTGAGATTCAGAGACAGGATAACAAGAAGGAAGGTGAAAATAATGAAAGCGCGTCGGATTCGATGATTAGTGATGTTTCGGAGACGTACCTGTATCTGACGGCTTGGGGGAAATTGAATACGACGCTTAGGTTAACGCTTTTGTTCCCTTTGTTGGATAGAGATGAGAAAGATGGATTAGTGAGTTACGATGAGTTAGAGGCTTGGATTAGGCAGCAAGCTCTGGAGAGAATGGATTATCTGACTCATATAGAGATGGAATCCAAGGATAGGGATGGAGATGCTTCCCTCTCTTTTTCGGAGTATTTTCCTCGCTTTTCTCATCAGGATATAGGTATGAATAATTTAATGGAGTCCCTTATGTATGGGACCAATTTGAAATCTACTCCATACATAAGGGACCAATTTGAGACTTTGGCCTAGTTTAATTCTCTTCTGGATTTCTTATTAATATTACTAGGCTAATGTGCACTTTTGGTCCTATAATTTTTGCTCAGGTCTCAATTTGGTCCCATAACTTTTTTTGTTGCACTATTGGTCTCATATCTTTTGCTCAGGTTGTAGATTTGGTCTCGTGTTACACTTTTGGTCTTATATCTTTAGATCAGGTTATAGAATTGGTCTCACATCTTTTTGGTCAAGTTGCAGAATCAGTCCCATTATCTTTAGGTCAGGTGTAGAATTAGTCCCATATATTTGGATCATGTAGGATTGACGGTGAAATTTTTTATAAAGATATGAGACCAATTATGCAATTCGGCCAAAAGATATGAGACCAAAAGTGATTACCAAATCTGCAACCTTTTGAAAACATATGGGACTAAAAGTGTAACAAAAAAAGTTATAGGACCAAATTGAGACCTGAGCAAAAGTTATGGGACAAAAAATGCACTTTGTATTTATTACTATTATGATATTATGAGTATATTGATTGAATTTATAGAATGTGTTGGAAATGAGTTTGAATGGATGAATGTGAAACAGAGAGAGGAGAGATGGGGATTGGTGAAGCTGGTTGGTGGCATCAGCGATTTACTATTGCAGACATTGATGGCAATGGGCGTCTCAACTTCACCGAGCTTCGAGAGTATAACAATCCATTTATTTATTTATTTTGAGTAAATTAATAATTTCGTCTCTGAAAAATTAGGAAGAAGTTGATAATTCAGTTTTTTAAATAAAATAGTATATTTGTTAGTGTTTTTAATGGACTACATAGTATATTGTTTAGATTTTTTTAAGGATTAAATTGTGTATTTCAATATCTTTCAAAAATTAAATTATCAACTCAAAAATTTTTCAGGGATCAAGTTATTATTTTAGTCTAATATTTTTTTCTTGTGAAGATTTTATAAATTTGTCCAAAAATTATGTTTAGTCTCTTTTTTTTTTGGCCATTAATTATGTTTAGTCTATAGATATTGAAAATATATTTTTTATCCTTAATTTTGTTTTACAGACATTAACTAGTCCATCAAATGTTATCATTAGCAACTACATTGTCTATATTTATAAGTATCATTTTTGTGTTCTCTTTTTGTTGCAGTTTCTTGCACCCGGAAGACAGCAACAACCAAGAACTGGTGAATTGGATGTTCAAAGATAGACTTCAGTAAGCACTACTATTAAACATAATATCATTATTTGATTATGATTTGTGTAATACAGAAAGGGAACAAAAAAAAGTAGAAATCAGCTTTAACTTACTCATGTATAATGGTTTCTATGACATACAGGCGCATTGGTGATAAAAAAGATGGGAAACTGAACTTAAAGGGATTTAAAGACCATTTGTATGATAGTTATGAAAATTACCTGGCTTTTGAAACTGCTGGCGAGCCTGTACCTCTTGCAGAGCACAAGTTTGCTGAGCTTGACAAAAACAACGATAAGTACGTAATTAAGCATTTCTTTATCTTAATTCTCTCATACATATTATATTGTACCTGGTTTAATGTATCTGCTGAAACCTAATATATTAATGACAGATTCTTGTCGGTGGAAGAATTGAAACCCATCCTTCACTACCTGTATCCTGGAGAGATATCTTATGCTAGATTGTATACAAGCTATTTAATGAAAAAGGTTTGTCACATAGTTTTTCTCTTTTTCCTTTGAACTTTAAGGGTGAAAATTTGCATGCAGAATGTGTGAGATTGTTGGTTTGGTTGTGTTGAATCTAGGCTGATGATAACAAGGATTGGAAATTGTCACTTGAGGAGATGCTTCGTCATGAAAAGATATTCTACAGCACAGTTCATGTGGATGGGAATCAGGGGAAGCACCATGATCGTGATGAATTTTGATGCCTAAAAATCACTAAAGGCTTGGATCAATTGATTGGGGTTGATCCAGTTTAATTAAAAATATTGGGTTCGAGACTTGAAAATGTAACTACGTTATGCTGTGTTCGAGAAGGATGAATCACTTCCAAAAAGGATTCTATTAATTCTCTCTCAGTTGGTAAGACCCTAGGTGTGATGATTTACTTCATGGATTGGTCTCTGGTTCAAGTCCAAGATGGCCCGCCAAAGAAAACAATAGAAAAATCATCTAACTCCTTCCCGCATGCTCCACTTGGCTCGGGAGGATATAGCTCAGTTGGTAGAGCTCCGCTCTCGTAATTGGGTTGTTGCGATTACGATTTGGAACTTGGTATGAGAGTTTTGTTACTATTATGATTCTACTGGATTCGAATGAGATTAGTCTTCGTTTAAACTCTAAAAATTATAACAGATGTGTGACTTGTGAGATAACCATAATTCATACCCAAAAAAATTTTGATGTGTAAAAAGTGAAGCCAGCAATTCTTGACCTTTTAGAGTAGTACTGACTCTGCCTTTTTGTACAAGTGGAATTTAGAACAATTGCTTATTAAATCAGCAATTGTATTTTTGTGAGTTAGAAAGAAAACGAAAGACTTAGGATACTTTTCCTCAAATTTTCTGTCAACCACAACCATTTGAGCTATAATTACAAGATACATAGATGTATAATGTATTTGTTAGCTTTATTTGGACAGTTTCTTATTGCATGGTACTTGTACAAAAAATACCCAACCATGTCACGACATGGACAAGTGACTTGGGAACTGTATTAATGGAAAGTCCTATTGCGCATATTCTTCTTGTCTATAGGTTGTCCAAGAGTTCAAAAATTATCGTCTGTTCATTGATTGAAGCCCGTTTTGATTTCTGTTTTAACGTCTGGGCTTTGTGTTGCTTTTGACATTATTTTATATATATATACACATATATATCTTGGTTAAAGCCAACATTTGATGATACATTAAATGGTAAGTATACTAATTTTCTTCCTACTGCCCCATCTTGATATTGACTTGGACATGCGAGACGTGAGTAATATAAGTTCAAATATTGGTTTACTCTTTGAAATTTCCCAAAAATTTAATTTATTCTCTATAATTTAAACATTTGTTTTTAGGCCCTCTTAGTTTTGAAGATTTTAAATTTTGTTTCTGTTATTATAATTTAATTAATATGTTGTTAAACCTTGATGATATGATTAAGAATACATTATCTTAATATTTTAAATATATATATATATATATATATATGACTTGAATTTATGAAGTTATTTTAAGGGTTGCACCATCTGACACTCATATCTATGTTTCTTTTTGGGTTGTGATACAGAACACTTGAAGCACTATAATGTTTTGTTCTTTTATCTCTTAAAAAAGTAACTTTTATTAAGGCCCCTTGTGGATGCTTCCAAGGCCCAGATTTAAAGTGTGTAAGAGTGTATAAATAAAGAATAGACGGGTTTGAATAACACTTGCGTTAGGTGTTTTCTCATTCTGTGTTCGGCTGAAAAAAATTTTGTAAGTGAGTGAGATCTATAAAAATTGAGGGTGGGAGCATTTTGTATGTGCTTTGGGGTCCTTTGTGGGTGCTTTCAAGCTCCATATTGGAAAGTTTAAAGCGCGTGTGAGTATATATAAGTAAGGAATAGATCGATCAGTTTGAATATCACTCGCGTTAGGTGTTTTTTTATTTTGTGTTTGGCCAAAGAAAACTTTTATTAATTTTTTACTTAATTTTAAAAAAATATGAGAGACAACATTTGATGCGATGTAGAACCAAGTAGAATAGAAAATAAATGCGGGAATGGAGATTGGAGAGGAAAGAAGGGGGAATAGAAGTATTGAAAGGGGAATAGTAGAATAGAAAGGGAAATAGAAGAGATGAAGGGGAGAATAATGAGGAAGAAGAAGAGAATAGAGGGTGAAGGAAAGAGACCAAACTATGGATATTCTATTATCAAAATGAAGTCTCAATTACAATAAGTGAGAGGACTTTATATAGTAAGCCCATGTCAAAGATAATAAAAGCTAGCATTATCAAATTCTAAAACATTTCCAATCTAACAAAAATAGCAAGAGTTATATTTCAAGATTTATTATCACTAAGCAGTATTTATTTATTTATTTTTCTTAAAACATGATTTCCAAGTTATTCCATCAGTATGTTTGTATCATTGCCCTATTATTATTATTATTTGCCAAAAGTCAAAGGAACCCCCAATACAAATGACTTTCCAAAAAAAAAGACTTATAAGAAGTGGTGGTATTGACTATTGAGACCCCTGATAAGCCATGTTTTTGATATTATAGTCCACTATACTTCTTCTCTCCTTGAAGCTGAGCACGAAATTGTCTTATAAAGTTAGTTCAAAGAAAGAAAAAGTGATAAGGTAGGTTTTTCCATCTTTGTAATGTATTTTAATGGAGTTATTATTCTTCTACAGAACGCACCCAAAGTGGTCCTCATTTAATATTAAAAAAAAGGGATCAAATTAAATGGCTTTTAAATTAGTTCAGAGAATGTGCTGCTGAGACCTCTCTGATATGACTCCCACCAATGCAGTGGTTTGGATGTACAGCACATTTCTTATTCTATTATTTTTCTTTTTCTTTTTTTTCCCCCTTTCCTTCTCTTATATATTTCTATTTTCTACGGCAATAAATCATTCCATGTGAAATTACAATTAGTGTCTTGACTGCAATATTTTGATATACCGAACCATCAAATAGTAATAGTATGAGCAAATCTAGAAAAGGAAGTCACACAGTATAAGCAACCAAAATGAACAGCATCTCCACTTTGTACATCCATGTAGTGACCAGAAGCATGCATTCATCCTTTACTATGATTTATGTATCAAATTCTGACCCTGTATTTTTCTCTCCAGTTCAATGTTGAGAAACCACTGTACATGTGTTACACGTATTGTTGTTGGGTGGATAAGAATTGCTCAACATATATATATATGCAGTATGAAGACTATAAAGTTGTACAGATTTGTATTTTCTTCAACTAATTAAGAACTGTTGATATGCCATAAACAGCAGGTCAGCTTCATTCCCATTATTTCAATTGGGAGATTTATCATCAAAGGCTTGAATTTGAGCCAAGCCCCTCTCCAATATTTCCATTAAGAACTAGAGAGAAGGGTGTTAGAATAGTTAATGATATGTAAATCTTACATTGAATAGTTAAGATGGACGTAGTATTTATATATGATTATTGAATCATTTATTGCCAACTATCAGGCGCAGAGACCAACGTCACTTATCTTTTTCTTAAAGTCAAAAAGTAAAGATTACATTTTGAAAAACAAATTTTACTTTTGACTAAATAAAATTACTTTCAGCTTCTTTTAACTAACTAAGCTTTACTTTATCTGTTTGAGCCGTTTAGCTCTCTAGTTAAAGTTTTTATCTCCCATTAAATTTAAAAATTACATACTATTCCTTGAGGAGTAATTATAAAAAATTCAATAGTATGAGGAAGACCTTATAAATATAATGGACCAATTGATCGAAGATTGAGCACTTGGAGGAAATCTGTCACAATAACCTCAACAACAACGAAGTAGTGGTGGCTTAATTTCTTTAAGGACCGTGATTATTGTCAAAGCCATCAAATCTTCTTTTCTAACAAAAGATGCAATATCTGTCATGTGAAAGTGAAGCCTCTGAAACATAGAATCTGCAAAAGAAAATGTGCTATTTGATGGGGATGATGGACTTAGAAAGGCTTTCTAACTAGACAGAAGAATTTTGTTCTAAATTATGTATGTATGTACTTGTGTTTGTGTTTAGCTATAGCACAAGTCTTAAGGCCTATTATGTGGTCACCTAAAACATTGCCAAAGACTATTAAGTAAGTTCAATTAGTCCATTAAGACCATCATTACTACCAACAAGTGGTGTCATAGAGGATGATTAAGTTAACACTCTCGGTGATTATATAGGATTAAAATTACTAATGTCGTTCATTCACCTTTTTTTTCTCCTAGTGCCCCCACTAAAGACATTCCACATTCAAAACTGTTATTCTTGCTCTCTATATGGCCTCTTCTGTAACTCACTCTGGCAATCTCCATGTGTGTCTCCACCCATTGACTAAGAAAAGTGACCAAAGCTGAAATATGAGGATCAAAGCACCATAACACTCAAGTGGCGTTTGGTACCACGGAAAAATTGAAATCTGGAAGAAGGTTTTAGGAGCTTTCACTACCTAATTAATTTGGGTTCTCATCATATTATAAGGCCAATAAGATTTTGCTGCTTGCCTACTCCGTCAGACAAATAGCACAAAATGAATGGATGCTGAAGTTATTAGTTAAAGCGTATATCAACACACACACATATATATATATATGATTTAGAAAAGGTGAAAAGCTTATAAAGCACAAAAAACACATAGGATAAGAGTAAACTGACATTATAATCCCTAAATTATATGGGTGTTGTCTTAAAAAATTCATGACTTATTATAAAGTAGTGTTTTCATGAATGTCCGTATTTACAATTCAGTTCCTAGAGCAACTAAAAGCAATTATAAAGCAAATAGGATAAATTAAATGCCTGTGGTGCCAGTTAACTGATAATGAAAGTAAAAGTGTAGAATTGACTAAAGGAAAATGCTGGCAAGTTAAAAAGTGGTCAGATTTTAAGCCATGCAAAGAAATTTTAGTAATGTCCAAGTTCCAACACAAGCACACAATTTCTCTATTCATACCTTTTTGATGCAACATATGGAATAGTGAAGTTGACTTCAGGGTTGTGGGCTAGCTAAGCCTAAAAGTTAATGCTTTTCATCATCACTCTCTTGTTATTGGGTGTGGTGCACCACATTCATTTCTTACCCTTGAGTTAAACATAAAAGGGCCCTGCACTTCCAGCCCACGTATATCTCTATATATATAAATATTATTCTTAGTTATTACAAATTAGTAACAAGAGGAACCATACTAGCCATGGCTTTCAAGACCAAGACTTTCCTTATCCTTTTTCTCCTAGTCTTCATTTCCTCAAATTCAGGTGAGCAAGTTCTTTTTTATATATCAGAGAAAAGAATTTTGCAGACATTGGTTGATTATTGTTCATTCAGAAATGTAACATATAACCTTTTTTTTTTAGGATTGGTTGAAGGTTTCCGAGAAAGCATGCATCCCACTCATGGCTTACTTCACAAGGTATTTATTTACAAGACCTGATAATAAGCAAAGAGTACTAGAGATAGAATATCAAATAAGCTACATTATATGTCAAAACTTTATTTTCGTCAAAAACTATAAGGTGAATTCCATTTTGGCTTTTTAACTTTCTCATTAGTTTTACAGTTAGTCCAAAACGTGATTCTCTCTTGTTTATACCTTTATCTCTATGATGGGCACCGGACTTGCACAATTTTGTCTTCAATTTGTGACCGAGAAGGAAAAAAAAATTGTATATCTCCCAATTCATTTACTAAGATACATAGAAGAGAGAAATAATTCATCTTAATTGTTCAAGTGAGAGATAACATCATAAAACAGATGGATTCTTGTTTTGAAGTAATTGTGGAATAAATGGGAAAGTTTGAGGACCTAAATAGAATAAAAAGAGTTTGAGAACCAAAAATGGAATTCATTTTATAATTGGAGGACCAAAATGAGATTTTGACCTACATTATATGTTAGTTATCTATCTTGTTTATTTAATCCTCAAGTGGTTTTTTTTTCTTTTTTTGGTTTTGGATGAAGGGTGGTACGAAGATGAACTTGAGGAAGCTGTTATCATATGAATATGTGCTGGATTATGATGAAGCAGGAGCCAACCCAAAGCACAAGAAGCCTGGCAAGGGCAATTGAGGATGGCCCTTCAGTCTTATTAATTTAATAAATAAAAAAAAAACCAACTTTTTTCTCACTCTCTTCTCTCTATATGTTTTGTCCATGTATGAGGAGACATAATATAATAATATTATTATTGATGAGTTAATTTATCTATGCCGTTGCTTGAGTGTAATGAAGGAACAGAGTAATATAATTAATTATGTACACCAGATGCTGCTTATGCATGGATCTCTAAATAAGTAAATATACTAAGAATTAAGTTTCATACTTTTACCTTTTGTTTTGGTACCGGTGAAACATATACAAATTGTTGTTGCCATCTTCATCTTGTATTGTAGTATAGCCTTAAGTTATAGAAAGGAAAATATAACAGGGAAAAATCTGGGCTCAAAACAAGAAATGACAGTAAGAGTGAATTATTGACTGCACTGTCAGGAATATGTTGATCATAATGCAATAAACAAGGCTTCATTTAATAATTAATCGTTAATAGCTCCATTATGCTAGGCTTAAAGTATTGAGAATAAACTACAGTATAGCAAGTACAGGACAAGTACGATTCTTCTTCCCTTTTCATTCCTTTTCATTTTACTCCTTTTTCATGTTGTAGGGTATTTTTTTAATACGAAAGAAAGTTTATTAGAAAAAGAAAACCAGAAAATCAAAATAAATATTCTTTTGTGAAGGCCTTTTCAGTTGAAAATATTATGTGTCTTAAATAAAAAGTTTCACGTTGACTAGTATTAAGAAGAGTCAATAGTACATAAATTAAGTTGTAAAAAGAGGGAATATCTAAATGGAAATAGAGACAAGTCTTGTTCACACAAGCATGAACAACTATCTTCTCCCCTTTTCAGGCCAAAAAAAAAAAATTATCTTCTCCCCTTGTGCATGTAGACAAAATGTCAGACTATTTTACGAAGATTATTTTTTACATTCATTTTACTTATTTAAAAACTATCATCATTTTATGATGGTATTTAATCAGCCTAGCGTTTATACTTTGGCTCCTCTATATTTCTAGTTGTGTATTAGGTGCAAAGACTAATATGAACCAACTCATTGTAATTCTATCTATCTTTTGTTGATTTGAGTCTTTGATTATAAACAAGACTGAGAGATCTCTCTTTAAGACAATATTTTTGTGATACGACTCAAACTAATCGTATCCTAAATTTTTATACTATTTCAATTCCCAAGAGTCCTACCTTTAAAGATCAATCAACGGATTAAATGTCATACTTCCAGATTTAAGACTTGCAAAAATCTCACCACTGGCTGTTGAAAGCTCTACTTATGAATCAAAGATCTAACTTAATCATTGAAATCTCAACTCCCTAGAGATATATATATATATATATATATATATGCAACTATGAAGTTGGGAATAAAGAATTTCTTTAGCTTCAACTTCAAGTTCCAATAGGCAAAGGTAGGAATCTTTTGCATATTTCTAGCAGTTAGGTGAGTTAGAAAGGATAAAGAGAAAATGGATTTTCAAAAAGTGAATTAGATTTTAGTCCAAATACTATTTAATTGTAATATTGCAGGATCCAACAGCCATAAAAATTTTCTAGGAGGATATTAATGGCTGTTGGAATAACTGAATTATAGAATCAGAACATAAAAATAAAACTGTGTCCTAATCAAGTAGATTAGAAGTGAGAATGTACAATTAGATTATACAAGCAAGAAGTTTAATCTGTGTCTGTTTATATACATGATTACTTGAATAGTATTCTTCTTTAATTCATAACAAAATCTGGGATGAAAACCAAATTCCAAGTGACACAATACCAACTGTGGCTAAAGCTTGGACCATCTCATATATTACATTTTGTTGCTGCAGCGGCAAGTTCTGCCAGTCCGTTCTCCTACTCAGAATACAAAAAAAATATTCAGACAATGTAAGCAATCCAATATTATATATATCAAAAACATTCAGATCAAGCTATCAATGTAATATACTATACTCTAGCTCAAATTTCAGTTTTCTCACAGGTCAATTCGCTGAACAAAATTATCAAGGGTCATTTATCTATAAGAAAAACCATACCCAAGATCAGCAATTATGATGCTGACATTATCCTGTGAGCGTCGATCCTACAAAATGTATGGCAGTTATTATATGTAAGTAAAAGTGGTAAATTTCTGAACGGATAATTTCAGAGAAACAACAACCGTGGAATTTTATACCACTTACCAGAGCTGCCTGTGCAAGAGCTTCACATGCTATCTGGAATAACAGAAAGCAAGTATTATTACTGCACTTTTGATGGGTTACGAACGCTTTCATAGCACAAGTGCAATAGATCTTATTATCAGGTGTGATGCATTGTGCATTACCTGAATATTTCCATGCTTTCGAAGTTGATCCCTCACAAAAGAAACTGCCTCTGAGCTGAAACGGTAGCAAGAAAGGTAAATGATGAATGATCATTCGTGAATTAATTAGTTTTAAGAGTTTTTCTTGTTGAGGACAAATGGTACAATATGGTATTTGTACATATAATGGTTAGGATTTAATCTCAACACTAAGAAAATCCTAGCCATCAAATTTACTTCATCATATTGTACCTAAGAATTTCTCTTTAATCTAAGGGTTGTGCAGTAGACCTGCTCATGTAATCCCATAGACCATCAGATGCTAATACTACGAATTCTGCATCCGAACCAAGAGTTACTTGATAAATATCAGGGCATGCAATGACCAAGTCACTGTTGAGCCGTACACTGGAAAAAGAAAAAGAAAATCATTGTATTGGAATTCTATTATGTAAAATCTTATAAGGTTGTATCTGAATATGATAGTACAAATAAAGAAAAGAGGAAAGAGACAAAAAGCTAAGGTCTAATTTGTGTTACTTCTCCTATACTATATGTTTGTTGCTGAATGAACTCATGGGTTTTAACTTCTAATATGCATAATTGTGGAGGAATCTATGTAAATGCTCCTAGGCTAATTTGATGCAAGCCAAAGTGAAGATAAGGAGTGATAACAAAGGCATGTGAACAATTACCCACCGAGAAATGAATTTTTCTGACCATCTTCCTTCCTCAACCCCTTTCCTCAGCATCCTTTACACATACAAAAGGCAGATAACCATTAGGAAACAAATTGTAGAGGTAGACCAATTAAGATAAAATTTAGCATTAAAGATTTTATAGCAGGAGAAATAATATAGAGATCAAGGACTATACTCATTCTTCTTTGTTTTGAATCGTACGTCCCCAAATGCTCGAGATACAGCAATATCCCCACAAATTCTCCCATTGACAATCTACAGATGAAGATCATTGATCAATGGTAATTATATTTATAGATACGCTAAAAGCTTGGGAAGGAGTGAAGAAAACCTAACTATCCATAAAATCTTAAATTGCCCTAATGCTATCACATGACAGTGAAACAAGAAACGATCAAATACTCCTCCAAACATCGAATTAGCTGACATTCAAAATTGCCAGTAGATTTTTACTTTTACTCCAGATTTTGTAAAGAAATCAAAGGAACATGGAAAACACACCCATCCACCTGCTTCTCTAACTCTTTTAATTTCTTGAAGAGAAGCATTATTGCTCCCATATGGTCTATGAGCACTAGTCAGCACCTCTGCTTTTCCAGATCTGCTTAGAACCTGCATCAACAAGTGAGGTTAGCTATGATTCCCGACTCCCAAGAGATCGCCATTATTTATTTTTAGCTGTATCATTAAATTTCTTTTCCATCAAAAGCTCAAGTGGGATAAGGTCATCCCTGTAAAACATACCACAGATGAATCACCAATATGTGAAATAAGCATCATATCATCTCCAATGAACACAGCTGTTGCTGTAGAGCCAGATTCATCATCCTCTTCATTCGTTTCAAGCCTTAAAAACGAAACACTGTCTAAACCTTCAATGAAGTAATACCAAATCTACAATAACATAGAGTGGAGACTAGATATCCGAATTCGCTTACCGTTTTAACAAACTTGCATCAGCATTGAGAAATGCTTCCTGCAGTGCTGCTTTAATGGCTTGGTAATCATTTCTATCCAATAGTACACCTCCTTGCAGAGCTGCAAAACACTCCTTGAATAGTTCATCCCTGTAATTAGAAGACCAAATCAACAGTCCAAATTAAGAAAGTTACCTAAGAATTGCATATAGCCCATATTAACATATTAGATATTACATATCATTCATATATCAGAGTCGGCAGGAACCGTGCACACAGACAGGGACCAAATTGAAAAACGAGTACAACAACAACAACCTCAGCCTTTTCCCACTAGGTGAGGACGGCTATATGGATCAACTGACGTCAACGTGTTCTATCATTGCACATGTCAATCATAAGGTTATTGGTAGATAGATCTTTCCGGATAGTTTCTTGTATAGTTTTCTTTGGTCTTCTCCTCTCCCGGATTATAGGATTTTCTACCATTTGATTAACTCCGCGTACTGGGGCCTCTCTAGTCTTCTTTGCACATGCCCAAACCACATAAGGCATGTTTGGACCAATTTCTCAACGATAGGTGCCACACCAACCTCCTGTCTAATGACCTCACTCCTGATCTCATTGTTAATAGTATGACCGCACATCAAACAAAGCATTCTCATCTCAGTCATGTTGAATTTCTGCTCATGCGGCCCTTTTATCGCCCAACATTCAGTAACAACAGAGTGAGTCTAATTGTGGTGCGGTAACATTCAGTACCAAATTGAAAAACGAGTAAAACTTTGAAAAACACTCAGAAATTTGGCACCCAGCAAGGATCAATTTACACTTCAAACAAGCAAGCCTGCAATTAAAATTGGAACTAAGGACATGTATATATATTGTAGAAATTTGCAAAAACCTGATGAACTGGACGGAGGAGAATCCTCCATGGCCATCAAAGACAGCAGCAAAAGAGAAACCATCGAGACCACCTGGCCTAACAAGAATATCATCTTCCATCTCTTCACGAAAACCCTGTAAAGCAATGGAACCCCATCGTACACCCGCGACGTCAGTCAAAGACGAAGGAGTATCAATGGCGATGGCAGAGCAACATCGGCCTCTGCTGGTAGTGGTGAAGCTATTTCTGCGATTGCTAATGTTGGAGGATGAACCGCCATGGAGCTTGGTTAATAGGAACCTTTGGATTTGTGGACTTGACAATGCCATCGGAGAAGAAGAAGAAGAAGGAGGGTTCAGAGAAATCTGAGATAGTGGTTGATTCATTTCTGGAGGATAAGTGAGAGTTATTGTAAGCCTCTAACTATTTTAACGGCTCGGATTCACTCACAATCCGATAGGACTGGGATGATCACATTCATTCTTTTACACAAGCTTCAAAAGACAAGAGAGTAAGAATTTCAGACTAACTTTAAACCCAGCTACTTAACTTTTTTTTTTTTTCCTTTTTCTTGTGTCCCAATTTGCAGTATGTAAAGTTTGAAACTTTGGATGTTCAAATTGTTGATATATGATATATCTTTTTTTATTATTTACTTTGATCTTATATGTTCCTTTTTTTTTGTGTCTCAAATTTATTTTCAAGTATGATTTAATTTCATTGGTTAACAATCTCAAATAGAAAAATGATTAGTTAATAATAAGTGGTAATTTTGAATTAGTTGTATTCAAATTTAAAACGGAAAGAATATAGTTAATTTTATTGACTTGACTATGAAACAAATAGTTCACTTTTCAAACTCAATTTAACATTATTTATTGAGAGCACTAATTAGATAGAAAAATACTGGTAAAAAATAAATTATAGTTCTTGACTCGTTAAATTTAAATATAGAATTAAAAATATACAATCATATTTAGTAATTCATGATCAAAGTGAACCATTATATAAATATATAAAATTATTTGAACAGTATAAAAAATCAAGGATTATAATAAATTTTGAAACAAGAAATAAGATCAATTTGAACATTTCGGATTTAAATGTATTCTTCAATAAAATTTATACCCACTACTGAGTTCTGCCATATACTTTTCCGTTCATTTACAATCACAGAATGTTTAGTTAAACAATACTTTTTTTATATAAGAATGAAAAAAAGAAACAAAAAACACTAGCAAGTGATGATTCGTGGAAATAAAGCTCCACTCATATCATCACGAAGAATAGATAAATAAGCCTGAGGATTATGTAGAATTTCCAAATGCAGAACACCATCAATCACATGATTCGCCAGGAATTCATTAAAGTATGTATATTTAGATCTTAGAGTATGTATATTTTTTTTTTCTTAGAATTGGAATTCATTGAAACAAAAGAGGTCTTAACAAGTTACATGAAATCATAAAAAGATTACAGCAGAAAGTAAAAAAAAACAAGGTAACGTGGCAAAATATGTGACTTGGAAGGTGTTGCATATTTCATACAGGACTTTACGTGATCCTAACGAGCACGTAAATATGTATGTAAAATTTAAAATAATTTATTTTAAAATATATAACAATGATATCAATAGATCAGTCTATATAATACATAAAATACGGTTTAATAAATTAAGAAAAGAGAAAAAAAGAATGCAAAAAATATAAAAAAAATATATAAAATTTAAATTTCAAATTAAAAGTTTTTTTTTAAGAGAAAAAATTACTCTTATAATATTATGATTGGAAACTTAGTATACCAAGTCATTAATGGTGATTACAATATTGTGTAAGATTTGAAATTAAAAAAATTAGGCCATGAATGATAAGCTTTTTGTAAGGAAGGTAATGTAATGCAGATTTTTTCTTTTTGTATTTGTAATGCAGATTTAGAGTGTATTGATAATGTAATTTGGATCTATGTGAGATGGGGATGAGAACGAGAGGATGCATTTTTATTTTTTGATACTTTAATTATGTTCTAAATTGCTAGTTCAGTTATTTTTCATTTTATATTGGTCCTTCAATTTTTTAAAATTGGCATAGTTAGTCCCTCAAATGTTTTCCATCATTTTTCCGTTAAACAAAAAGTAAAATTAATTTTTAATTTCTAAAAGTTTGAATTTTTGCATTAAAAACTGTTTTCTCTATAATAAAACCAAAATGTAAGAAAAAAAAAATAACTGAAAGATTTAATTTATTTCGCATCAAAAACCAACTCTCTCTCTCTCCTCTCTCCCTCTCTCTCTCTCCTCTCTCTCTTTGGGCTCTCTCTCTCTCTTCCAAGAAAGAAGAGAATTGCTAATTTCACCATCAACAAAGATCAGAAGCTTAAATCTCTTCATCTTGTCACGACACTCACGCATACCCAAATCGCCGAACCGCTGAACCGTTGGAGATCGCACCGATTTCGTTGAATTTCCTTCTCGCCAGAGATCTCTGCTTGGTCGGAAGAAGTTACTTTCCTTCAATTATTAATTAAAGATCAGAAGCTCATGCTCAATTTCTTCTCTAAGAAATTTACAACATCCAAAATGAGGACAAAAGAAGAAGGGTTCGGAACAAAATCAGAACAGAAAAAGATGAAATTGACCTAGCACTACAAATACTCAAACATCAAGTAAACTGTAAAATCTACAAAACCCCACAAATGAACTTCAACAACATGAGTGAGAACAGCGGTGACGAGATGAGATAGTGAAAATGGAAGAGAAAGAGAACAACGGTGACGGGAAAAGAACAAGAAGAGGAAGAGACAATGGTCGGAGACGATAACGGCGGTGAAGAGGGTGGTGGCTGACAGAAAGCGAAAGCAGAGGCAAAGAAGGCAAGGGAGAGAGAGCCAAGAGAGAAAAGTTGTTTTTTGTGGTGAAATAAACTAAAACCCCAAGTTTTTTTTTTTTTACATTTTGGTTCTATTACAAAGAAAAATGTTCTTAATGCAAAAATTCAAACTTTAAGAGTTAAAAATCAATTTTGTCTTTTTTTTTAATGGACAAAATGGATGGAAAACGTTTGAGGGACCAACTGTGTCAAATTTTGGAAAACTGAGGGACGAAGATAGGACTTTGGCCTTTTATTTATATATATTTTCATGTATTATATTTAAATTAATTTATTTTATACTATAGTATTAAAGGACCGATCAGACATATATAATAACTAGGGGCTTTGCGTGCCCTCACGGGCACGCAAATATGTATGTAAAATAAATAAGGGACTAAATTGTTAACTTAGTAAAGAAAGAGAGACCAAATAGTAAATTTTCTCTTATTTTTAATTTCATAGACTATAATTTTAAACATGGACGACCAAAAAGGGGTGGAGCCATATAATATTAGATATAGATATAGATTTGGCGGATAGTGCTTGTTGGATCTTTGCCTCAAACTCAAAGGCCTATAAAATATCAAGTTAATAAGACAATACAATGTAAATGGAGGAAACACATATAAAGATTTTTTTAATTGTATTATAAAATATTTTTATCCCCATAACTACATAATTTAAAAAAATAAATTTATTTTAGTCCTTCACTTTTGACAGATATTATTAAGGGCAAGATTTAGGTAAAATTCCTTATATCTTTGTTATAAGGTTACCAAATCAATATTTGACACGTGACAAAAATTTTATGCATAATCAATCATGATAGACAGAGAATATTAAACACACCTTTTTGGATGGCAAGAAAGAGGATGTAAATCAAACTTATGTTGGAAAAACCTTATAGCAAAAATATAAGAAACTTTACCTAAATTTTTTCCTATTATTAATGGTGCGATGGAGGCAGATGAATATTGATCTCAACGGTCACATTAACCATGGGCCTAAAAAATCAAACTGTTATTTAATATATAATTTTTTGTTCTTCACTTTTGATGTGAATAACATTTTCGTCTTTTAATTTATTTTTTGGGCGAGAGTTTGCGATAGAGAGACCTGGTTATTAATAATTGCGATTCTTTAAGGGCTTATAAGTAATGGAATCAAATATTTCAATTTTTTTTTAGTTCAAAATAATTTTGTGGTCCTTGAATTTTAAAATATGATTCTGTTTTGGACCAAATACTAGATTTTTAAAATTTCCATGTTATTTATATTTTGATCCCTTCATTTCATTCTACAAAATACAACTTCAACCATCATTCCAAAAACTACCTTTTAACACAAATTCTCAACAATTTCATTTTATAAAACCACGTCCAAACTTTAAAATATATTTTATTATTTTCATTTTATTCCATTATCAATTATCAATTCTACCCTTATACAATTTTAAAAAACCCATATAATTATTTCAACCAACCACAATCATTACATACTTTTTTACATAATTTCACATTCTATTTTTTACTTACATCTCAAACAATCCAAACACCATTTATCATTCTATTTTATTTATATAATTTTCTCATTCACATTTCCATTTCATTTTTAAAACCTTATCCCAAACACTCTTAAATGTGGCATGGTAAAATGTAAATTTGAAGCATGTCATATCAGATTTCAGCGACAGCATCAAGTGGGATATGGGACAATAAAGAAAGCTAAGGTGGACACAGGACACGTACTTCGTCTGCGTTATAAAAGCCAAAGCATTGAATTGATCGTGAATCGTGATTAAATTTTGAATAAGATTAATTAACATAAAACAGTCCTAAATAGTTCAGATAATGGGACCCAGCCTCGAAGGGGACAGACAGGCAACACACAATTTTCGTTTTTGTAAAGCAAATATTCTTCCTTTTTTCTTATTAGAAACAAAATAAAATTTTGAATCAACAATTGTTGAGATTTCCTTTATTTTTACAAAGTTTCACATTGGTTGCATGGAAAAATTTTGAAACAAAGTGCTGGAGGCTAGTAATTGAACCAGCACCCTCTTAGTTGAAAAAATTGCATAAACCAGCTAAGCTACACTCTTATTTTGTACTAAAGTTATTCATATATTTACATTTCACCTTTTGAAAATTATGTATCCAGAGCCTTGCTTCTGATTAACAGGTAAAAATAGACTAGATTCCAAATGCTCAAAGTCATAAAATTCATAGGTCAAAGTGTAATTTTAATTCACTATTATTGAAATATATTACAATTCAGCCCTTTGTCTATTTTTTTGGTTGAAATTTTGGTCCTACAAAACTTTCATTCTTTAATCCTAATGATTGAATCTCATCATATCTCTTCGGTGAAGGTAACAATTTAGAGTTACACGTTACTTTTAGTTTCTTTGTCCAATTTAAACTGTCAACAAATAAGATCAAATTGAATTCAAAAAATAGGCCGCTTGTTTTGTAGTTAAACAAGCAAAGTTGATCATACCTCTTTCATTTTAAGTTCGATTGTGACTAATTAGGAACTATGGGTTACTCTTGACACATCATTTTTCTACTTAGTTGGGATTGTCAGCAATTGAAGTCAAATTAGACTCAAGTGATTCTAGGAACTAAACAGTGCAATTTCATGAAAAATTACTCAAGTCTGATTTGAACTCATTTACTAACGATTTACTGAACAAAAAACACACTGGTTAAGAGTAGCCTGCAGTTTTGAATTCCTCGCAATTAGACTTGAAATGAAATACATATGATCACCCCCATTTGACTGTGAAACGAACGATACACTTCCGAAGCTACATTTTAATAATGGCCTCAACTAAAAAAAGATAACTCGTCAGATACAATGTGTAGTACATAACTCATCACATTTAAATTTAAAATAAAAGAATATTACCATATTCGGTCAATGAGATAAGGATTGAAACTTTTGAAAAATTAAAATTATGACAAAAACAAAAATAAAAAACTGAATTACAACCTAAAAAAATTAAAATTAAAATTACACTTGGACCAAATTCATATATACATTCAATGCATTTTCTACAAGTAAGAATTATTTTAGTCATTAAATTAGTATGTTAACTGGCCCGTGTGATGCACGGGATGGTTATGGCTTAAGGAATTATAAGGATACAAATTAATTATATAGTAGCAAGTCAAGAAATAGTCATACGCAAAAATATCACATAGAAAAGAATATTAGTCGAGTACTTTTATATAAACTTATAGCTTCTATTCAGAATTTTCAGATTTTTCTTCACATCAATCACTTGAAGTTAACCTAAACAGTCAATAATTATGAGAGTAAATTGAGATATTGAGATATATGCAAAAGTTATTGAAGCAAAATTGCACTTTGATCTTTGTTTAACGGACATAGAAATCGGGATTGTAATTTGTAAATAGACGCCGTATATGTATATAACGTTGAAACGTTGTCGCATCTTGACTAGTTTTAAGGCTAAGAGTTAAAGAGTAGATAGATTAGAAGCGTGGCAATACCATATAATGGATTCTAGGACAAAGCAGTGAAGTAACCAAAAAGTCTCAAAGTTGATCTTGCTCCTCGACTCGAGCCTGCAAGATTCAGAGTCACTATTTTACCATTGGGTCTCTGCAATATCTCTAGGGTTTCAAATCTTCAAGAATTCGGAACTTCCTGTGGACCAATCGCGAATAGCGTAACGATAAACTGAGACTCCAGAAGCCCTAGTTTCAGTAGAATAAGGATAATCAAACCCCCCGACCTAAAATTTCCATGGCAATAATGCTGGTACTGAACAAAAGATCATCATCTTGAGTTTCCTTCTTTAAACTTATTATTGTTACAAGCTTTTGAGGTTGAGATGGAGAGGTCAAGATCCAAGAGGAACTACTACTATGACCAAGACTATGACTCAGAGACCTTGGCTAGGACGAGACCTCGCTATAATCACCACTATACAACTAACAACCACCGTCATCGCGGCGGCGGTAGCGGCGGTGGTCGGCCTTCTAAGGCGCAGCAAGACTCGTCTATAACGGTGACCACAAATTACCGCATTTTGTGCCACGATATGAAGGCCGGTGGAGTAATTGGCAAGTCCGGCAGCATTATAAAGTCTATTAGGCAGCACACCGGCGCGTGGATCAACGTTCACGAGCTGATCCCCGGCGACGAGGAGCGAATCATCGAGATTTCGGACACTCGCCGGCGAGACCCCGAGGGGAGAATGCCGTCGTTCTCGCCGGCGCAGGAGGCGCTGTTGTTGATTCATGAGAGGATTCTTGAGAGCGATGCTGCGTTTGGGATTGCAGAGGAGGAAGATGAGTATGGTGTAGGCAGAGGAAGCAGCCGTGTGGCCACTAGATTGGTTGTTTCCAGAATGCATGTAGGGTGTTTGTTGGGTAAAGGAGGCAAGATTATTGAACAAATGAGGATTGAAACCAAGACACAGATTAGGATACTTCCCAGAGATCACAATCTCCCACGTTGTGTTTCCATGTCCGAAGAAATCGTTCAGGTGCTACAGAGTTTGAACTTGAACTTGAACTTGAACTTGGGACTTTACTACAATAATCTCATACTTTCTTAAATTGCATGCATACTCAATGCTGAACTTTTAGTTTCAGTATTCTCTTGTCCAAATGAGGATTGTGAAATGGAACATAAAACCCCCTGATACGGTGGCTTTTTTACATTCATCAATGACCGATTCACCTTCCTTCGTCTCCTAAATTAACGAGAGCTAACAATCATTAGCTGATTTTTAGCGTCGGTATGAATGGATTTTGAAACTACTTTGTCTCTTACAGCTGAAGAGCTGCAAAGGAGGAATGCTCGGTTTAAAAGCTTTGTGGCTTTGGGATGAGCATGTATATTATTGAAATCTGTCATAAATAGGTGTTCGGAGTACATTTCATCTTGGATTTTTTGGAGAATATGCTGAATTTCAGAGGTTTATTTGCAACTACATTTGATTTTATTAAACAATATTAATATTAATGGTATAGTATTTCCATGATCTTTGCAGGTTGTAGGTGATGCAAATGCTGTAAAGAATGCTATAGTACTTATATCATCACGCTTGAGGGAAAGCCAGCATCGTGACCGCAGTCATTTTCATGGACGAGTACATTCTCCGGAGCGGTTTTTCCCTCCAGATGATGATTATGTACCTCATGGTGCAGCTCGTAGATCTGTGGATGGGGCAAGTTTTGGATCTCGACTGCCTACCGCCAATATAAGAAACAATAGCTACTCTTCTCTAGGCTATGCTATGGAAACAGGACCTCCTCCCATGGCTGATGATACACAGCCCCTTTATGGTGAGGACCTTGTTTTCCGAATACTTTGTCCTCTTGATAAAGTGGACCGAATTATAGGGGAATCAGATGGATTTATAGACTTCCTTCAAAATGAGGTTGGCGTGGATGTTAAGCTCAATGATCCTGTGGTTGGTTCTGATGAACAAGTTATTATCATTTCTTCGGAGGAGGTACTTCCCTTTTCTTGTCTCTATATGTATCATGTAGTAATAATGCAAATTTTTAAGGTTACCTGTTTTATATATATGTAAATGCATTTTCAACATGTTTTCCAATATTACATCTAAGGTTCTGTCATTAATTTGCTTCCATAATATATTTTATGAGTTTAAGGTTCTGACTGTTCTTTTTATTGATGAACAAGGGTCCTGATGATGAGCTGTTCCCAGCTCAGGAAGCTTTGTTGCATATTCAAACTCGCATTGTAGATCTCCAGCTTGATAAGGACAACATTATAACCACCAGGCTTGTTATCCCATCTAGTGATATTGAATGTTTAGATGGAAGAGATGCATCACTGTTGGACATAAGGAGACTCACCGGTGCAAATATTCAAATTCTTCCTAGAGAGGAATTACCTGTCTGTGTTGCTAAATCTGATGAGCTGATACAGGTTGTCATTTGACCCACTTCTTGCACAATTTTCCTATTAGATTTCTTTCACCAATGCAGTTGAGCAATAAATGTTGAAACTTGTAATGATTATAAATATTATCTCTTAAAGCATTAGACATGGTGCATATGGCCAATATAGTTCATCTAACTAGTTCTAGAAAGCATAGGGTATAGCTTCCTGTTAGCAGGAAATCTTCAATAAATTAGGGAAGAGGATTGAAAAACATAGCTACCTCAAGGCTAAAACAAAGATCTGGTATGTAAATCTTCCGTTTCCAATTCTTAGTTACTCTTCTACTTTCTGTACAGATTGTGGGTGAGATCAAAGCTGCTAGAGATGCTGTTGTTGAGGTGACATCAAGACTAAGAAGTTATTTATATAGGGATTTGTTTGAAAGGGACACCGCACCGTTATCTGCCTTTGTGTCTACTACGGAGACATCTTCCGTTAATATAACTCCAGTTCACGAGGGTTATACTGGTCCTGAAACTTCCACAACCTATCAGAATGTGCAACCTGTGGCTGCTGCACTTCCGGTAAAGGTATTCTCTTGATGCATACAGAAATTTCTGTCTTCAAATTCATTTGTTATTTGTGCGTTTGGAAGATCACTCAATCATTTCTTTCCTTCCCTGAAAACATATTCTCTTGATGCATTGAGAAATTCCTTTTTGTCTTAAAATTCAACTGTTATTTGAGTGATTGGGAGATCAATCAGTCATTTCTTTCCTTACCTGAAAACAAGTTTTTGGTATGTAACACCACGGAAGATTTTGTCTCATCATTTTAGTTTTCCTGGACAGGGAACAAAACATGGAACGTGGAATGGAACACATTTGTTTATTGAATGCTTTTGCATTTTCTTTGGGTTGGTTGGGAAGTTGGGGTTCTATATTTGCCTACTGATTCCATCAGTTGTGAATTTAATGAGTTCGGCTGTCAAAAAAAAAACAGGAATTATCTACCCTTTAAGCATCAGTAGAAATGAAGTATTTGAATTTATATAATCCATAGTTCCTGTGCAATGATCAAGTGAATTGTAGAAAATCGATCTATATTGGTAATGGTTACTTGAAGTGCATTATACTCCAGTTGTACCCTGCAATTTAGATGATGAGTCAAGTCTTATAAAATAAATGACTGATAGCTTGGCCCGAATTAGGGATGATCTTTTATTTTGACACAGAAAAACTTAACTTTTTTTTTTTTAAATAAGGAAACGGGAGGATCTAGCGACGAGACAGGAAGGCAGAAAGAAGGTGACCGTGATGTGATAAATAGTTTGAATAGGTAACTTGTTCCTTCATTTCTTGATGATAGGATATGCATAGTTTTGTGTGGAATCACTCATCAACGTCTTGTCCTATACCTTAGTATGACAATGTGTCAATTTGCAGCTTTCATTAATTCTATCTTCTTTTAGTATCCCTTTCAATTTTTTTGTTTGTTGTGGTCTTGAATTCTGATTTTCTGCCTATGTATATGTTTTTAGGATCTCTGTACCACTTGTTACTAAAAGTACACTTGAAGTTGTCATACCAGAGTATGCAGTTCCAAAGCTTATAGGAAAAAACAAAATCAAGCTCAAACAAATAAGCGAGGTGTGTATGATTAAGTCTCAGTCCCTTATTCCAATATTTGATTCAGCAAGTGCTACAACAGCTATTCTTATTCCATGCAGTTGGTGCCATGAGTATCATTCACACTGTTTCATACTACTGCCTTCCTTCTGACATGATTCAGGATTCTATCTTAATCTCTTTAAAAAACAATCCAGTTCCTCTTAGATTTAGAGATGATGGAACTTGCGACTGAATAAGTTAACGAGAGTTGATGGTTTAACTTTATCTAGTTTCAGAGTGTATCTTGGATTATACTCTCCGTAATTTAGTGTTCATCTTTTGCTTCAAGAATTAAAATCGAAATTGTACCAAAGTGAAAAAGAATTAAAATCGAAATCATCAATGACGTTACAATAATTTTTGCTACCAAGTACTTATTCTGGAAACTATATGTGGATTCTGACTTAACTTTTAATGGGAGCAGTTGTCAGGAGCCCATGTATTCCTTGTAGAGGATAGACCAGAGGAGACACAGAAGATTATTCACATATCTGGTGCACCAGAACAGGCAGAGAGAGCTCAGAGCTTGCTTCAGGGATTTATTTTGAGCGGTAAGTATGCTTCCTGGCTTTAAAACACCTTTGTCTTGGATTGACATTTAACACCATTTTTTTTGTCATTCCTCTTACAGCGCAAGATGTTCCTTAAGTCACTGGCATACCCAAAGCTGGTTGGATGAAAGCATAGAGTTGTGTCAATGATTGGTTTTCCATGTCTCTCTACAAGATTGCTGAGATCAAGTGTTGATAATTTAACATTCTGTGGGAGAAGCACTTCATTGTAAATGTAGTACTAATAGAGCTTCTTCCCATTGCTGTAGTTAGTGTTAATGTTTTCGGCATGAAGCAATTATTGGCCTGCTTGGATAATGTTTATTTGGTTGATTAAATCAAATCAAACCTAGTATGAGTTATAAATTTGCCAGTCAATTTCTTGAGAAGCTCTGCAAGATTAAAGGCAGCGCAATGTCTTCACTTTTTTCTAACTTGCTTAAGTATAATCTCCTATTTGTTTTTAAGCTATAAATATTCCACAACTTTTCCACAGACGTGATAGAATGGGGTGAGGGGGAACTCATTGACCCAGCACAAAGTAGCTTTCTTTTTGGTTTACTATATGTTCTTAAACTAAATTCCTCTGATTTATATTTAATACTAACAAAACTATTAAGTCATATGTGTATAATCATCTCATAGATAGTAATGAACTTGATTAGTAAGGGACTAACCTGGTTTGATGAGATCAAAGGAAGAGCTTGAGCATGAGATCCTAAAGAATTATGCAAGAACAATTTATGGAGATGGTTTTATGTGGATTGACTCTGAAACTTAAAGTGAGAGATATGAGAAATTTCAGACTTTAATGTAAAGTGAGGGAGAATAAAGTTGTGTACCTTAATTACTGAAGTGTTTAGTATTTAAGTAGTCAAATTAGTGTTTAGTATTTAAAGATGAAGTATGAGATTCTAAGAATGTGAATTCTTAAAATACCATTTTGTTACTGCGAGTGAGACTTTGAGCACGCACAGGTAGTGGCGCTTTTGTGGGAATTAATGTTTGTTTTACCAGGACGGTCAATCGGCGTATATTATATTTAGGCTAAAGTGCACTTTTGGTCCCATAACTTTGACAAAGGTTTCAATTTGGTCCTATAACTTTTTTTGTTGCAATTTTGGTCCCATAACTTTGGCAAAGGTCTCAATTTGGTCCCATAACTTTTTTTCTTGCAATTTCGGTCCCATAACTTCTAAAAACGTCTCACCGTTGGTCCCAAATTGATTTCCATTCGTCCTATAACTTCACCCATATTTTCCACGTCATCATCCAACTCAGTATGTCAGGTCATCTTTAGCGACAAATAATGGATGAAAATCAGTATTGGGACCAAAAGTGAGACGTTTTCAAAAGTTATGGGACCAAAATTGCAACAAAATAAGTTATGGGACTAAATTGAGACCTTTGCCAAAGTTATGGGACCAAAATTGCAACAAAAAAAGTTATGGGACCAAATTGAAACCTTTGCCAAAGTTATGGGACCAAAAGTGCACTTTAGCCTTATATTTATATACATTTACATATATTGGTTTGACCAAAATCTCAAATTGGTCCCTTAAGATAGATTTTTAATTAGTCTCTTATCTTTTATTTATTTCAGATTGATTTTACATATTTTCATCATGTTTCAAATTGATCCTGAAATTACTTTCGAGAGTTTAACCTCATTTATTAATGATCTCAACTATATTCAAACTTAAAATGAGAGAGTATGACTAACTTTACACTACTGAAATGATAAAAAAGGTTAAATTACATTTTGGTACTTTATTCTTTCAAAAGTAACACTTTAGTATCATGTTCTTTGCACCGTTAATATTTTAGTATCCTATTTTTTCAAAAGTGACATTTTGTTACCCTGTTCTTTGCACCGTTAACACTTTGATACTCTAAAAAAAAATAGAACATAGTAATAAATCGTAAAAGAACATGGTACCAAAATGAAATCAGTCCATAGAACATGGTATCAAAGTGTTAATGGTGCAAAGAACAGGGTACCAAAATGTCATTTTTGGAATAACAGGGTATCAAAATGTCATTTTTGAAATAACAGGGTACCAAAATGTTAACGGTACATAGAGTATAGTACCAAAGTGTCACTTTTGAAAGAACATGGTATCAAAGTGAAATTGATCCATAAAGCAGTATACCCAAGTATAATTTGTCCTAAAAAAAAATTGCATACTTGTCAGGTCTTAACCGAAAGCCCCCACGATCCCACGAAGACAAGCAACGAGGTGACGAGTGTCGTTAGCAAATAAGCAACAAAGGAAGGTGTCATCAAGTTCAAGTGCAATATTTTGGAATCTCACAGTGACACAGACACTACAAAGCAGAGTACGAGACACGAAAGAGAACAATAATTGAAGTACCAAAGAAAAAAAAAAGATATTTATATATACTAGTGACTATTACGACGACAAATACATAATACCGAAGAGAACAGAGAACGAAGGAGGGTGGGTTTCTGTTTGGACTTTGGAGCCATTGGGAAGGACAATATCTCACAATTCACAAAAACAAATCATGGCAGAAACGAAATCTGATCATTGAGATGATAACATACGAAATGGACAAGGACATGTCGACCGAGTTTTTTCCGATATAACAATATCAAACAATCGAAAAATATTCTCAAAACTTTCGTACCACTTTTTCAGATCTCCGGAAAACGCCGATGCCTCCCCAAATTCAGATACAGAAATAGAAAGCGATTACATATGCAGGTCTTCTCTCTCTCTTGAATATTCTTGATTCCTTATGGTTTCACCAACTCTGTGTTTTGGCTTGTAGTTATTAGGTTTTCCTTGATGTTACTTTTCCCCAATTTTTTGGGTTGTTTAGGTTTTCTAATGAAAACTGAAGCGTGCTTTTGTGTGCCTTAAGTTTGGGTATCAGTCACTAGTCTTATGGTCTTATTCATAATTTAGTATAATTGGCATGTGATAACTGATATAGTAAGAATTGAGTACTTAAAACATTTTCTGATATGTTTTTTCTTACAGTCATTGCCCTTTTGGTCCAAGCGTTTTGAGCTTCATTTGGATGAAGTTATTTATTTAGCCCGTTTCTTGTTTGAATTGAAATTTGGAAAAGTAAAATCCGTTATCTTTTGATATCATGGAAAGTTTTTTTTATGGAGTACTGGTAACTGGTAACGATTGTAACTGTAATACTTTGATTTGGCTCCCTAATCTGTTTGTATAATACTATGAATTCTTAAGAATTAAGATCAGCATATCCTGTTAAGGTTTTTGAGTTTGCATAGAAAGCATCTATCCAATCTTGTCTGAGTTTTATCATAGAACACATGATAATGACATCATCAGAAGCAAGGACTGCTTATGCTTCTAACTTTCATAATTCCCTAGATTTCAATATAACTTCTGGAAAATTTGAAATCTGATTGGAAACCTAGTAGTTCTTTTCCATGATCATACCGACTTGGGTTGCATGTGTCCCCTTAATTAAGGTTCTGACAGAGTGACAGGTTACAGGACAAGAAGTGGAGGCCACATGTGAAAACCAACATGGAAGATGAGGCAAAATATAAATGTATACATATGAATTCCTGGGAGGATGAGCTTTTTGATTTCTATGTTGTTGATGATAAAGTAAAACTTGGGGAAGATCAGTCCATTAAAGACTTGGATGCTCTTTCTTGCTCTGAAAGTGCTGATTCAGCTGATACCAGATTGCCCAAAATTGAGGTTGCATTGAATGATGATTTACACTTAACACCTAAACAAGAGGACAAGATGGAGTGCTGGTTTTCCGGTGACCAATGTGTGGATTACGATATTGCCAAATTTTTGGCCTCTGAACAATGTGGGAGGGCATCAAATGATCTGAAGTCACATTGGTTGGAAGCTGAGAAAATTAGGCCTTGGTGGCAGACTACTGGAAAAGACGAGTTGGCTTCCTTAGTTGCGCAGAAGTCGCTTGATCATATCGAGAACTGTGATCTCCCTCGGCCTCGGATTAACCATACAAGAAAGACTCTGTCATCGTCTTCAAATCAGAAAGCTGGGACGGAGATTGGTGGAATTACTACTTCTGGTTGTTCGTTGCAGGATTTAGAATTACCTTTCAGGTAATGGTATTGAGGGGATACTTTCAAATTGATATTTTATGGCTAAAATGCAGAAAGTCCCCATGAACTTTGAAAAGTGACAATAGACCCCATGAACTTTTGATTTTGGTAAATAACTCCTTGTATTAAGATTTTTATTAAAAAAAAAAAGTTTCTTTTTAGTTTTATGGTTATTGTTGCATTTTACTCTGATCTAAACTAAAAATGAACTATTGTCATGACTAATTTGATTTTTTTCAATTACAATTTTAACAAAAGAGGTTTTTTGCATAAAATTGGAAGTTTAGGGGTTATGCGTCACTTTTCAAAGTTCAGGTGGGTTTTTGCACAGTGACCAAAGTTCAAGTTTGTGTATTTTAGCCTTTTAAAGTTTTGAAACGCTTTATGAATGGTTAAAAGTTATAGATGCTAATTTGATACTCTTAAACTGGTGAATAGAAATTCATCATGGTTATGCTAAGTTGGTTTTTATGTAACCTTCAGCCCCAGCCAAAGCACAGATTCTGATACAAGTAACAAGAATAACCAAACAAAATCTGATAACAACACCAAGGCAGAACTGTTGAAAGCACTGTGTCACTCCCAAACCCGAGCAAGAGAAGCCGAAAAAGCGGCGCAGCAAGCCTACAAGGACAAGGAGCACATTCTGAGTCTCTTTTTCAGACAGGCTTCACAACTATTTGCTTACAAGCAATGGTTAAACATTCTGCAGCTCGAGAATCTTTGTCTTCAACTCAGAATGCTAAACAACAGTCCACTGTTAAATCTCTTCCCAGTCACTATACCGCCGGTTTCGGGCAAGGTGAAACAGCTGAAGAAGAGGAAGAGAAGCAACAAGAGATGTGGAATCATTGGAAAATGCGCTGTTGCTTTTGCTGTTGGCTTAGGTCTTGCTGGTGCTGGTTTGTTTCTTGGTTGGACCATGACATGGGTTTTTCCTTCTATATAGGACATTATCCTTGTCTTCTTTCTGTACTTGTGTTCTGTCTTTGCTATAATGGAGTTTGAGATCCATTGTGCTGGCAATATTCATGGGAAGTTTACATCTTTTCTTGTCTCTATGATTTGTCTATCTTCTGAGGTACATACTCACTGTCCATTCAGATGGTTTAGTTGTAAATACAAGACGTTGTGTACTTGTGTACAAAATTTAGGATAAGATTTGTGTATTGTGTCATATGTATGTATGCCATGTGTTTGTCATGTTTGGTGATTCGTGGATGCCAAAGAAGAAGCCACCAGATTCTGCAGTCCCAGTTTCAAATTGGGACCTCAAAATTGTGATTTGTAATCTAAACTTTTTCTGGTTACTTCATGCATAGTACAAATACATTGTACAATGATACGTGGTATTCTTTCATTATTCTTATTGTAAATGAAGGTGTAATGATTCACATCAATAATTCGTTATATAGCAATTAGAATTTTAAATTGGCCATTTGATATGAAGTATTGAAGTGTTAAAACCAGTGTTGTTAGAACCGGACCGGACGGTCCGACCGGTTCAACCACCAACCGAATATAAGAGCGAGTTCAACCAAAATAACCAAATTGGCATCTGGACCGGATTGAATCGGAAATAACTGACCGAAAACCGGTAAACCGGGTCCAACTGTCAAATAGCCCAAAAAATCGGTGGTTCACCCAAATTTTTTTTTTTAATTTTTTTTTACAATTAAAAAAATTTATTAAAAATTATAAGAAGGCAAAGTGGAGGCCCTCATTCATCTTTTATCCTTCTTTTTTATTTGATCTTTTAATATTTAGAATAAAATAAATTACTAATTATATTAAAAATAATTATTTGTATCATTATAAAGGATTCATATTTAATATATTAAAAATAATTATTTATTGCATCATCCGGTCTGATCGATGGTTCGACCGATTCGACCAATCAGACCATGAACCGAACACTAATCTGAGTCTTTGTCCAATTCGGTTTTAACAATATTGGTTAAGACATCTCACTTTATGTCTCTTTATCTCTCATTATTTCATTTAAATTAAAAAAGTAAAAGCAAAAAAGAAAAATTAGCACCATAGAAGCCTCATCTGATGGTGGAAGCTGCTGAATAATGGACTTTATAATAATTCCCTTTTAGATTACTCCATATAAAGTATTAAACTCAAGTTTCAAAAGAAATTTGATTTTTTTGTCCTAAACAATATTAAAAGTATACTCTCGGTCAACTTTTTTTTGGTACATTGAAGGAACTCTCGGTCAACTTTAAACTATTTTCCTTGAGACTAGTTCAAATTTTAAACCTAGATAGTCAAAATAAAAGTTCCAGTGCTAACTACCAACAAATGGTTGGTCCAAGTGGTAAGTGACTTGGTTCTGCTTAAACAATGTCCCGTGTTCGAGTCCTTGTGAATGCAGTTATCCTTGTTGGGAGACTCACCCACCATAATCAGGTGTGCGACCCGGGTCGAGTCCGGATTAGTCGAGGAGTGGTACTATTGTGCAAAGTCTTTAAACACAAGTAGATGTAATGTTAAAACCAATTTTTTTACTGTGTATACATACACACATATTAATTCAGCATATGATATATTTTTACCAAATTATACTTTTAGTTTATATGATTGGAGTAAATTTCAATTTGGTCTTTTATATATATATATATTCGTAAAATTGACCCTATATGTTTTTATCTTTTATTTTTGATATCAAATTCACCTACAAAATTTGTTCCATCTCGTTTGTTAATGACTTCAATTAAATATAAAAAATACTTATTAATAATAATTCGTAGTTTCAAGTTGGTTATCTTTAAACTTGAAACTCATCCCTTTCACTAATTTGATTGTGGGATAAATGATTCAATTTTGAGAATCAATTTAATTTTTTTTTGATGATATCAATTGGATAGAATAAATAAATCTTCGAAAACAATTTATAACTCTAGACTTATTACATTTGAACTTAAAATAAAAGATGTATTATATTCAGTCATTTAAAATTAAAAAGTAAAAAAATCATAAAAAAATATATGTATAAAATCTATTTTACTCAAATTATACTAGACTAAAAGTGTAATTTAACTTCCTTTGGGTTGGATTTCTATCTATCTTTCCGGTATGTCTCTGACGTCCTATCCAATAAAAAGTGTAATTTAATTATATATCTTTAAATCATCTTTTATGGCACTTGCGTATACATTATAATTTTATAGGTTTAAAATAAAAAATCATGTAGCTGGTTAATTAATTAATTTAAAGTCAATGAAACAAAAAATTAAGTGAATGATTATTAAGAATATAAAAACATAATATATAAATGAGCATGAATGTGTTCCACATTTAGAAGACGGCGACGTTATCCACGTCGACGTGGATAACACTCTTAGCTGTATTTATGTTGGTCTTAGGCCCACAACTACTCACTATCTACTTCATCATCCATTTCCATTCTTATCGCATTGCTTCAGCCTCCTCTACAACTAGAAGTAGAAAGAAAGGAACAGCACCACATTCTTTAATTCTTGGCCGATGTGTAAATTTGGTCTCATATATTTTGTTCAGTTCTCAAGTTGGTCTTATATTCTTCTTTTTTTTTCGGCTTTTGATTTCATATTTTTGGATCAGGTCCCAATTTGATCATATACCTTTTTTTTATGCAAATTTGGTCTCATATCATTGGGTTAATTGCATAATTGGTCCTATCTTTTTTTCTCAAGTTTACAAATAGTCTCGTATCTTTACAAAAGAATCAACTAATAGTTGATCATTTTGCAAAGATATGGGACTATTTCAGCAACTTGACTACAAGATATGAGACCAAAAATTATATGAGACTAAAATTGAGACCTTTTGCAAAAATATAAGATCAAAATTGCAACAAAAAAATATACAAGATCAAATTAAGAACTGAGCAAAAGAACCAAATACAAATTTGGCCTTAATTCTTTATCTTATCACTAGCCATATATTTATTATTATTATTATTAAAGTGATATTTCCTTTTTAAGTATACTCATAATTTCATAGTTTGACATATTAGTTACATATAAGAATAAAATTCCCTAATCCAAATATGTATCCTTCCTTTTTAGTTATACTTTCAATTATGCTTAAATTTCCACGTTATATTGTGTATGCTCTGAGATTAATATACACGTTCAAGTAGTGTCATAATACACACACAACACACTCTCTCACATAATCAGTACCTACCGTCTTCATTGTTCCATTTCGTCGTCTTCTCTCCGTCTAAATTAAAAGCCGACTATCCTACGTGGCATCAATCACACTTTACCCGCCACGTGTTCCCACTACTCCCTTCTATATAAACGCACGTCTTTCACGCTTCAAAACTTCTCTTTTCTTCTCTTATCGTCCCGAATCACAAAAACGACTTCCTCTGCTTTTGCTCATAGAATCACAAAAACGATGCCGTTTTGCGATGTAGAAGGAGCCTCCACCGCCATTGGTGGCCTCAATTTATTCTACAGAACTTACGGTCACGGTCCCATCAAAGTCCTCCTCATCATAGGTTCAATTCAATCTCTTCTTTCTTTCTTTCTTTCTTTCTACTTCTATTATTTCTATCCCTTCCATGGTTTCGNTATTTCTATCCCTTTCATGGTTTCGGGTTTTTTTTTTTAATGTTTGCTGAGTTTATGGAGAATATGCAATCAATGGTCAGGATTGGCCGGGACACATGATTCATGGGGACCGCAAATCAAGGGACTGACCGGAACCGTCATTCCAAACGACGACGAATCGGCGAATGAACGGTGCGGTGGTGACGGTGGTTGTCGTGGTATCGAGGTTTGCGCATTTGATAATCGCGGTATGGGTCGGAGCTCCGTTCCTACCAGAAACTCCGACTACTCGTGAGTTTCGACTTTTTGAATTCCGATTTTGCATTTTTACAACCGACTATTTTGTATGCTCCGGTAGCTATATTGGTTAGATAATTCATTTGAATGTGGTTGTGCGCTTGTTTCTGCAATGTGCATCAATTCGTGAAAGTTGTTTCTTGATACTCTCAGCTCACCACTGTACTATGGAAACCTCATTTTCATGATAACATATTCAATTGCTTCAATGCTTCCGACCTCCTAGTTACATAAGTTGAAGAATAAAAGGGCCAACCTAGTGATTCGAACCACGACCTCAGACCCCCACCCCCACGACAAGCGTATTTATTGCTGAGTCAAGTCAAGCTGGCCCTTCACATAAGTTGAAGAATCAATAAGAAAAATTAATGAGGGAAAGAGGCTGATTGAGCTGATTATTTGTTTGCATTTATTATGAAACAAGGAATTGGCAGAGAGAAACCACAGCATGAAGTGATCTTAAGAAATTATATCTGAGCTTGGTTTATTTTGGAATTTCAATTAAAAAGTAGTATATGCCTCGGCATTCATTGTGAATGCTTTCCATGAAATTTTGGATTATGATTCGTGATTGTTGGCTGCAGAACGAAGATCATGGCAAAGGATGCAATTGCTTTATTAGATCATTTAGGGTGGAGAAAAGCTCATGTTTTTGGTCATTCAATGGGTGAGTATTGGTCTTGTTATCCATATGTTACATATGAAATTTCTAGAGTAACTTTCTGCTTTAATCTGCATAATTAACTTTGAATGGTTTAAAATTTAAGACGACTATGAATCATAACTCAGGTATCTACTCTATATTCTTGGATACTCCAAGCTTAGTTGAAGTAATCCTGATAACCCTCTTCAGATTGGTTTCCTGAAATGGGGTTGAGGTAGATAAATATATTGCTTAATTCTATTTTAATTTCTGATAGGTCTGGTTGTTTTTTTGGACTTTCAAAACAGAAAAGTATATCTTTTTATATTTTGAATAGTCGTTGATTGCTATGACCTCTCAATATCCAAACAGGAGCTATGATAGCATGTAAACTTGCAGCAATGGTACCTACTAGGGTTCTCTCGTTAGCATTGCTCAATGTAACTGGTGGTGGTTTTGAATGCTTTCCAAAGGTATATCACTTTTAGGCTCTCCTCCAAATCACTCAATGTCTTCGATTTCTTTTTTTTTTTTTTTTTTGGA
>QANZ01040591.1:140520-153311 GCA_003254925.1 Chamaecrista fasciculata | reverse complement strand
CTTAGTGTGGTCACAGTTATCCAAATTTTTTGTCATGTAAACATTATTGATACAGTACTATTATTTACTATCACACTGTTAAGCTGTCCCCATCGACCCCTCCAATGAAAAGGGGGATGAATATAATGAAATCATGTTGTGCCCTTACTTTTACTTATCAGCTCAGTTCAGGATTCTAGGATAGTATCATAGTTGTGTTAAATGAGTAATGCGAATTTATGAGCGATTCAACTTGTGCCAAGCGTCTCCCTTCATTCTGAAACTAGTGTTATTTAAAGCTCTCTTTGGACTGTCTTTCGCAAACTGAATTTTGCATCTTTTATATATTGTTTTTGTGGGTCACTTGTGAAGTAATAAGGTCTTTTCTTTTGCGAAATAAATTTCTTCACCAAAGATGTGGCCTATTGTGATATTGATCATCAATTGTTCCTATGATTAGCTTGAAAATTGGTCTCAATTTTAGTTTTGATTTATGGGGTTATATGGTAAATAAATAATGGTGAAATCTGTCTGCGCAGGATTTTTTTTTTTCAGCAGTTAAATCACTTTTTGAGCCAATTTGGATCTGATCAATCTTTTCTTGCCCATAAATTTATGCGATGCCTTTATATTACCTAAGGTCTGCGATTAAACTTAGTTCTCAAGACAAGAGGTGATTCAATTATTCTATCTTTTTGCAGTTTAACCGACAAGTCGTCTCCGTTGCTTACCGTTTCTTGAAAGCTAAGACTCCTGAAGAGAGGGCTGCTGTTGACTTGGAAACCCACTATACACAGGTAAAATATGTTAAGGTTTCACTGATTTCTTCCTGATAACAAGTTGTCTCCCAGCCTTCAATGATCTATCCCCTTCCTTTTTTATTGTAAGTGTCCATTGGGTTTAAATTATTGGACCACACATTGTATGAGTCACCCAGGCCATATTCACCTCATATAAAGTAATTACTGCTCTGCTAGCCATTATTTGCACTCTTCTGAAAGTCTTTTTCTCTCCACTTCCTAAAAACTCTGATAACTTATATTAGACTTGACATACATGTATGTTAACTTTACTAAATTGAATTGTTAAGATATTTTATATATGACATGCAGGAATATCTTGAGGAATATGTTGGAACCAGTAAAAGGAGAACAATCTTGTATCAGGTAAATTATGTAAATAACATCCAATTCAGCTAATTACAGTAAAATTTTAAAAGCATGTGTTAATTCTGCCCGGAGTTCATTACTTTCATGCTCTAAATGATTGTTCGTTACTTCATTAAATTGCCATGGTCCACAGGAGGAAGACAAGTTAGGTAGCTAGTCGTAGTTTCTGCATTATAATTAAATGGTGCTAAAGTGTACCGATCACAACTTTTTAATGAGACCAAAATAAATGCATATACAACAAGAATCATAATTTTTTAATTAGGAAGTTGTTGGTTTTAGCAGCTAACAGTACGACTATCGGTCTTGTCGTTAGGTCCTCAACGTCAGAGATTAATTAATCAGCACTAAATCATCACTCTTTCTTTCAGCAATATGTGAAAGGAATATCAACAACTGGAATGCAATCTAATATTGGCTTTGACGGTCAAGTCAACGCATGTTGGACACACAAAATGACTCAAGCAGAGATTGATTTGATAAAGTCTGCTGGTTTTCTCATTTCAGTCATTCATGGCAGGTGCGTAGTATCCTTTAAAGACATTGATTTTGTGCTCCTTAATATGCACTCATATAGTCATGCTCAGCTTCAACTTTCGCTTGAAGACAAGCATAAAGATACATAATTTTTATAGTTTTAACATGAGATTGATTGAAAGTTTCATGCACATCTAGGCATGATATAATTGCTCAGATAGATTATGCTAGAAGACTTGCAGAGAGGTTGCAACCAATGGCTAGAATGGTAGATCTTCATGGAGGTCATTTAGTGAGTCATGAGAGGACTGAAGAGGTATAGTTTGCTTGTAAAATATGTTTAAAATAACTGGCTCGAGATTAGGGATGACAACGGATGGGTATCCGTTCATTTTTTCACTATCCGTATCCGTTCATTCTCTCCAATATCCGTATCCTATCCGGTATCCGACGAGTATCCTAAATATCCGAAATACCCTAAAATAATAGATATAGGATAGGATATCCTAATTCAAAAATCGGATATATGGGATATCTGATACTCAATATCCGTTAATTAAAATAAATTAATTAAAAATATAATAAAAAATGTATAAAATATAATAAAATATTTATATTATAGAGTATCAGACATCGGGTACCCTAACAATCCGTTCATTTCAGACGGATACCAGATAATTAATTTTTTATTTTTCAATATCCGTACCTTATCCGATATCCGGTATCCGACGGATATCGGATATTTTTTATGAGTGGATTCGGACGGGTATCCTAAAGATCCACCCAAATTGCCATCCCTACTCGAGATATTGCAAATAGACTGCCAAATTGGCATTTTATATCTTAACCTTGTCTACCAGACTCAATATGACATTGCAAACTGCAGGTCAATCAGGCTCTTTTTGATTTGATTAAGGCATCAGAATTGAAGATGAGCCCACATGATTGGACAAATTTGCCAGAGAAAAACTCTTGTAAGTATCCCACATTGGAAAAAGAAATTTTGTCTTGCTTTAAATTTTCCCATGGGTCTACATGCTTAATGGCGGTTTTCCATAGCGGGTTGGCCTTTATTGTATGACAATTATGTCTGTTAGCATGGCATGAGCTGAAACATATATAGTCTGATATCTATTGATATTATAATGAATTTAGCCCTTAATCTTTTGATCTTGGAGAATATATGTCTCCCATTGGTGACGGTGACTAAGTTTCTTATTTGTAAATAGTTCCATACTATAATTTGAAAGATCTAAATATAGAAGGACTGATCTTTTGCAGGGTGGACGGAGAAAAAGGTGTCAATTTTTAGAACAGACATTCAGGGTGGAAGCAGCGTCTCATTTATGGGTTTCTTACTGGAAAAACTGCATCACTGCTTATGTTACCTCTTGGGTCTCCTAGTCTTGCCACTTGAGAGTGGAAGAAAGCTTCTAGAAAGCTTAAAACCAGTTCGTGTTGGAAGTTCCTCCTCTTATGTTATTAGTCAATGACCCTGCTGACTCTGCTTCTCAATTTTTTAACAGGTAATTATGATTTTTTTTTTAACCTGCAGGTTTCTCATCAATTCATGAACTTTTGTTTCTTGATCTCAAATGTATTGTTAATTTCTACAGAGTTGCAGAATGGGCAAGTTTTTTTTTTTTAACAGATGGTTAGTGGCTAATATATCACTCCCCAGTGAGTGAGGAATGACAGATAAAATTGGCATATGGTCTCAATAAGATCAAGATGAGCTGTGTACTTGGCATTGTTAAACTTCTGTGCTGCCTGCCACATGTTGAAGTTATAGCCTACAGTTTACCAAATGCGAAAGCACTGAAGCATGTAGCCTCATTTATGCAATGAGGAATCAAACTTTGATTGTTTCTATTTTGGCCCAGATGTTTTATTCTAGGCTTCACCTTTGTACAGGAGGATGTTTCCCCTACTTCCCCTGCCCTTAGTTGTGTGAAGGATGACACCAAATTTAGTCCATTATCCTGAACTGGATAAATCCCCTAATCCTTTTAGAAAAGATGGACTATTCACTTTCTTATTGTACACTACTTTAATTATCTAAAAACATTGCAGCGCCGGTTTAATCAGAATGCAAAGGATCATTTACTGGTTTAAAACTTGCTTGGGAATATGGATTCAAACTTGTATGGAGGTTTTAATAGGTGTTGGAGAATTTTGTTGGGGAACTTTGAAGGAGATTCTAATTCTTATCCTAAACTGGCTGTGATGTCAAATTGGGAAACTTCGAACAATGTCAGAATAGGAAAGCAATTCTCGTGAAAAACCATTTTATGCTCATAAATCTGAAACACAAACAAACAATGAAACAGTGAAATCTGACCTATTGTAGCTAGACAGGTGAAATTCAACCTAAATAGTATAAACATCTCGAAACTTGGAACGATAGGAGGAGTATGCTATCTAAGGCGCAAGAATAAAATGCAGCAAGAAGAATCATATTCCATGTAGAGTCTCGAATTGGAAGAGATTCAAAACAAGAAAAGAGGCAGATTTACCGAAGTGCAAAATTAAGTTAACAAATCACTAAACAATTTATCATGGCCGTAGAAGGATGTTCATCAGAAAAGAAAATAGAGCGAGAGAACTTGCCTGTGAATTATTGGTATGATATCTTGGACCTGATCGTTTGCACCAAGAAATTTCAGAAGAGAGAGAGAGAGAGAGAGAGAAATGCTGAGGATCTTTGTGATGCCAAATAATGCATTTTTCTTGGCTTGAACTAAAAGCATATATTTAATTGCAAATTCCAATGTCACCGAATCAAATGCCAAATATTCCATTCGAATATACCAATATGCCAACAACACACTGTGACACTAGCAAATCCAGCTCCGCCATCTGTCGGTACAAAACGGTGATCAACCGTGTCGTTTGCTAGTCAAATACTAAAAAGCAAACGACTTGTTTAACTAAGCTCTTAAGTTTCGATTAATTTAGTTCAGATTATTTAAATTATAAAATATTTTATTTAGAGGTAAAGTACTATTTGCTCCCTCCTTTTACACACTTTTAACTATTTGGTCACTGCATTTTTGAAATAGACTATTTGGTCCCTCAAAAATTAGAAATGTTAACTCGTTAATCCTTGTAGGCTAACTCCGTTACTAACAGTGATGACTTGGCGGTTAAGTGCACATGTGACACATCACACGTGCACTTAAAATTAAGGGACCATGTGGCATTCACTTAACCGCAAGTCATCACTGTTAGTAATGGAGTTAGCCTATAGGGACTAATGAGTTAACATTTCTAATTTTTCAGGGACCAAATAGTCTATTTCAAAAATGCAGTGACCAAATAGTTCAAAGTGTGAAAAATGAGGGACCAACTAGTACTTTACCTCTTTTATTTATTTCCCTTTCACCTTTATTCACCCATCAGTCTCTTTATATATATATAAATCTCATTCATTCCCTCTTTTATTTGTGTTCTTCAATTTTACCAATATTTGTCGTGTTGTAGTGTTGATCTGCAATGTATAGAGTCTCTTTGTATACAGACACTAGAATAGTTTGAAGATTGATCTTCATATTCAAGTAAATCCATGGTTACATACACGAAGTTTCACCTTGGTTTTGTTTGCTGCAAATATTTTAGGGAAGAAAATTTCAAATTTTCGATTTCGAAGGCAAGTAAAATGGAGCCAGATTTACTTGATTATATAAAGGCTGTGATTCTTACACAGTTGATTAACTACAACGACCATGAAGAACTGAGCTGGGAGCTTAAGTTAAAAGAAAGAAAAATGGGGAGGGACAAAGAAATATTACCCTAAAGATTTATAAATGATCATCTGAAGGGATAAAGAAAACCAACCTATCAAACCAAAAGAATATAAATAGAAACAGTTATATTACATGCTTCTATTCATAGCCTTTCTTTCCCTTGCTTTGTGTAGATTCTACATATTATCAGTACTCGTCCAAGTATGTGTATAGCATTTCATCCTTCTTAGACTTGCGCCTGCTCAGCAATGCCTTCAGGAAACGTTTCCCTTTACTGGGGTTCTGTTCTACGTCTCTGTCTTTGTATCTATCTCTGTCTCTGTCTCTTTCGGCCGTTAATCGCATCGAAGCTGATTTGCGAGGCTCAGAAGGGTACTGATACAAACATAATGGAGAGACAGCCAAGATAACTATAATTATGATTTATGTCATCTCATGGTAAATTTGAGATACTTTTGAGGGAAAAAGAAGAAAAGTTTTTCTTACCCATCTTCTTTCATTAGAAGGATTTGGTGTGGTTGGTCTGCTTTTGATCGGTGTAGCTGGTCTACTAGACTTTGGTGTTGTAGGCCTACTTGACAGAGATCCACTACGTAAAAGAGGAAATCTGTGTGGTGAAACTGTTCTCTTCTCTGAAGTGCACGTAAACATTGAGATTGAAATATTAGCAAGAAGATAAATAGCTTTCTGTAAAAAATGACAAGTGCGAGAAATGAAGAAGAAAACAATTAGAAAATGAAAACAAATGAATTCTGAAATATTATATTACTCAACATGTATACAACCTGAATCTCTTTTTGGAAAGGAGGAAGTGGACGGAAGTGGTCCAGATCTTTGAGTCTGTAAAGAAGGTGATGGGGAACGCCCTTTCCTGCTTCTGAATAAATAATCATATCGAGATTAACATTATACAGTTCACGAAATCCAGATTACCATTTAACAGAAAAAAAAACTAGAATAGATAGATATATAAAGTTTGTGAATTGTGATTACCTTGCTGCAGATGTTGGGGTTTCTCTGATTGTAGCTCGGACGGCTACACCACAAAAATCAGAATTTTTTTTTAAAAGAATAAATTTATAAGCTTATACTAAAGGCCATTCCCCAGTGAAATGAAAGAAAATCATGGAAAGAGAAATATATACCACTCTTGAAGGAATGCCACTCATTTTCATCATCAAGGTTGCATCCGACATATTTTGATTTGATGCGGTTAGGACCATGCATGATCTCCCCAACTTCATGTTCATTTAAAGAATGTAACAATTCAACGTCATAGAAATTAGGAAGGAAGTATAGCCAATAAATGACTGGAACAAAATAGAATGGTGTTAGATATACTTGCCAGGCAATATATAACGCTTGTGATATTTTGGGGTACTGATCACCAGTGACTGTTGAGTACGCCCCTGATGATCCATAAACTCTTGGCACGTCTTCATTCTCTAATGGATGTGCAACATTACAGAAAAACAATGTTAGTGAGTTTCGAAACTCACTGTTTTCAAAAAACAAAAAATTTAAAATCCAACGTCATTAAGGGATAGCCTCGGAAGCCACAGATGTGGATACAGTCTTTATTATAGGGATTAAACAGCAATAAAACGCTGGACTATAATTGAGGCAAGCTTTTGCTTGGTAAAATACCCATAATTTCTAGACAAGCATATACACATTAGGCTATCTATCAGCCACCATCAGTTTGACAGTTCTATTGATCTTTTACTTTACTTCTTTGCCAAAATAAGTTTTCCAAATTAAAGGGACACTCACCAGCCTACTATGGTCCAATATCAAAGATCATTTTTACTGATACTGACATGATAAAATTAAGTATTAAAGCAAATCAAAGTCATAATTTTTCCAAGGAGATCTACAGCAGTCATTTCAGATGCAACTTCAGGATTGTCTCTATATTTTTCTTTTCTTTCATCCTACAAATGCAAAGCTCTTGATTAAACCAAAAGTTATGAATTTGCCCCTGAACTTTCATTGTATCTTTACAAGCATATATTCTGTAAAACTGTCAGAAAATTCTATTTGACAAAGTGGTCATAATAAAACCACAGAGTAGTAATATATTGATTAATAGTCAACAAGGGAAGGTAGGGCCTGTATAATATGTTACATGTTATCTCATGACCTCAAAGCAACGAAGATAATTTTTCATTACTCAAGAAAATGCGTCACCACTATGTCATTTTTCATTGCAATTTTATCATAGTCCTCGAAGGGACAACTATGTCAGATTAAAGATCTAAATGATAGATGATGATAGTAAACCAAACTTTTATTTTACCATTTGCAACAAAATGTAAATCTAACAGGTTTTCTTTTTCTGGAGCTGACTAAAGAAATTAAGCAAACCTGTTCAATACAAGATACATGTAGCTCTGCCCCAGAAACTTCAACAACCTTCTCCTCCAACAAGTCGTTCACCTTATAGGACACAGAACCTAAATGGTCCACTGTATTTACAATAGCTTTGATGGTATAATCCTTCAACGTTTCTACCATTCTGATATCATAAGATACAAAGAGACAACAAAATGTAAAGAAGCACAGAAAGGGTATAAGAATACCAGCACAAATATATCAAAGTAACTCACATCGGCCTTTGGTCATCATTGGTGTATGAGAGTTCAAAATACTCAGCTGCAGAGTATAATTGACTTCTAAGATTTTTCAAGTCCTAGGAACATAATGAAACAATACAAAGTATCAGAACTTAAGGACCTTGCTTTATGTAAAATGACAAAAAAAATGTTCAATAATAATAAATAAAATGTTCACAAGTACCTTCAGATTATCATCAAAAAGCAAGCTTTGCTGCATGAAAACCTCATCATAATTGGAAGCCTCGCAAGTTACAGGCTCTGTTGAAGTTGTGACCTTTCCCATGAATGAGAATATTGGAAGAAGGTCCACCTTATCCTTCAAAATGACTAAGTTAAGTTAAAATTCTGAGCAGAAGGGGTGAAGAAGGTGAAAAAGAAACCAATGGCATCTTAAAAAGGAAGACGCCAAGAAGAAAGGAGTCATAAGGAAGGAGACAGCCACTTCTCCAACAACTAATAAGATATCAAAATTTCTTATTATTAAAATCAACCGCAGATAACACCATAGCACTCAGCGACACTTCTGCAACTATAGTAGAAAGGAAAGTAAACTAAACACTGAAATCCCATGATTCCACAACCACCAGAGAAAAAGAAAAGTTCATATTTGTCCGATTTTCACCAAATCTTCACCAATACGCACATTGCAATAAAGATTTAATTACCAGACAGGGACAGACTCAATTCTCAAAAGCATAAAATAATCCTGTAAATTTTCCACAATCGTATACTAAAAGCATAAAAGAAAAAATCCGATGAACAGTTCCTGCTGTTTCTGATTTCTCGAGAATCAAGAACGAAAACGCACCCGGATTAATCCAACTTAAAACATCAGACCTAGAGCCAGCGATAAGAACACTTCACTTAGTGCATCTGGATGGTTCAATTTATTATCTCCTCTAATAGCTTCCATAGATTATGTCGTTCAAAGGGGTCAGCTAAAAACTTAGAAAGCAACGAAAAATGCAGAAACTAACCGGGTAATCGATTTGCTTAGCTTGGGCGTGTTCTTCTTGTGCTAGTTGTGCTGAGCTGAAACTGAGACTATGGGACCTGAAAACCACATCCTATTTGAAATTTGAAGAGCTAATGAGAGAGCGAGCACATTGTAGGCCGAGAAATGGCCAAAATGATTTTGGGGTTTCGATTTTGACTAAACCAAGAGAAACGACAACAATAATAAAATATTCAATTGTTATCTACAGTCGGAGAGGCGAAGGAAGCGAAGCCATAAGGGGAGAGAGAGATGAAGGAGAAGAAATTGAAGAGAGAGAGAGAAAGCAATTCGATTTGGGAATTTTTTAATAGGAGAGGACTCAGAGAGAGAGGAGAGAACAAAAACAAAAAGTGTGGTGCTTTGGGAAGCAGAAACTGCTCACTGTCGAGTCCAACCACTACTTCTCAATTCTCATCATTGCCGTCTCATGGGTCCTTGAAGGAAGAGTTTAAAATTTTAAACATAAAACTTATTATTTGGTCCTTCATCATTTAGTTCTTAATAATTCATATTTCATAGAGGAAAGCTTTTGAAAATAAATTACATATTTGATACTTACTCTAAATTTTTTCTTTTATGTTTTCTAATATTCTCAAACATTAGATTAAAAGTTTAGTTTCATTTTCATTAAGTTGGGGACTTAATAGAATATGAGTAAAACTTGAATTGAGGTTTTTGACAAAGATAATAAACTGTTAGGACTATTCTAAGATAAATCAAGGACCTGAAGGAAAAGAAATCTTGAAAGAATGGGGGAAATCTATATAAAAACATATTTTTCTATTAATTTTTAGACGAAAATATATCACAAGGACCCTTCCTGCTAATCGAATAAACATCAAGCTTTGAATTGACATTTTCTAAATTACGGGAACCCAATCTCTAATTACCCAAACCAGAGGGACCTTATTTATAATTTACCCTTTCTAATATGTAAATCTAAAATTATATCAAAAAATATATTTCCAGTACATATATTTCCTCCTTTTTCTAAAAGGAATAACTGAATAAGTAAATAGTAGTAGATAGGCAGTTATAGTTTCACGTTTTAAGCTAGTTTTTTTTTTTTCATTTTACAACTTTTTTCCGGCAATAATGTTTGGATGATTCTAATTAATTGACCTATAATGAGAAATTGCTAATCCTTGATGAGTGTTGATGAAGCATTAGCTAGTGATTATATCATGTGTTTGTATAGGGTGTACCTGAGAGGCTGAGAGTTTAAAATTAGGGAAAGAGAATATATATATTACTTTAGCAGAATTTGATGTTGGAAAGAATATTTGAGAATAATATCTGACCAACTTGTCTTCCCACCAGACATTGAGGTCCTACACACATATATATAGCTTCACTAACTTCACTTTCGAAATAGCTTTATAATTTGTTTTGATTCAACATATTCTTCTATTCCACTCGTGAATTATCTGTACATATATTACACTATAGATGTCACCATATATAGCAAAAGCAGCTAATCATAGGTCCATGATTATATATGTTGTGGCTGTGGAATTCATTGACCCTTACCAGAGTTAATAACTACATATATATATATAGTTATTTATATATTTGTCACAACAAATCATAAGTTTTAATCATTTTTTTAATCATTGATTATGTAATATAAATTTATCATTTATCTTATTTTCATTAGAAAACCTTTTATATAAAAAATTTATTTTATCTATATATATACATGATGAGATATGGAATGGAATAATAGCATACTTGTCCAAGGCCCAAATGTAACAATCATAGCAATGATACGCTTATAAACAGCCCATGGGATGCTCAGTCCTCCCCTCTTCGGAAGAAGCAGAGGTCATGGACTCATGGCCTCTGAATGATGATTTTAAGATTGTCAACATCAACACCGTACACCGTTAGAGTAAATCAGTAATGGGTATCCAGGGAAGTGGTAACATTGGTTAATAATTCAGGGTCGGTGTGCTCGGTTCCGGATTCGTAGGTTTTGACTCATGTTGTCACCAGGTTGTACACCACTACAACGGGTTTTGAGCTGCTTCGTCGTGTGGACCATCTGGATCGTGGCAATAACTCTCGTCTGATTTTTCCGTGTAAGGATTTTTGGAAGACAAAAGTTCCTATGACGATGTGGAAGATCTTCAACAACGCAATCCCTACCTTCTCGAATCTCAATCGGCAGTGTAGTTTCTCTAGGGCTGTTTGGTTCAAACTACTCTTTTCGTTGAGGACAGATTCTGGTAACAGTGAATTCTGTAGTTGGCTCAGATTTTGGATTCGTCGGCGGCGAAAGAACAGGGATCGTTTTGATGAGGTTTGGCTTATAATCTTGGTAGGACTTGATGTAATTTGGAAATTCAGGAACGACATCATCTGGAAAGGCGCGAAGATAGTACCGTCTACGGCTATTAGGTCCATTTTTAGTTTCTGTTAGTTCTTATGATTCTGTTCTAAATCAGGTTACTGACTTGTCGGTTAAAACTCGGTTTTCTTCGCTAGCTATTGCGTCCTTGAGTCATAACACAAGAGCCCCCAACATGAGGCATGACGATGGGGATGCGTTGTTGTCATGATTTGAGGTTGCCTTGTTTGTACTCTTCACCATTTTATATATATATATATAAAATAGTAATGGGCATGTGTTATACCTATAAGATGAGTTAGGACTAGACTCTATATAACAACCCTATGAAAATAATATGCAAGTGCTTTATAAATAGGAGGTTTCACCAAGTAACCAACACACTGATCTTTTATCTTATTGTAATTTTGCCAAAATATTAACTTGGACATCGAAAGCTCATCTAGGGACCTAACTCTCCTTTTGAATATCTCGTATGAACGCGGAGTTTGAAAGCATTAACAATATATGAAAGAGATTATGAAATTTATTTCTCCTCCCAACTTATAAAACGCAATGTTCACATGATACTTGATAATAATTACTTGAAAGGTAAAAGACCTGTTGGTGCCCCTAACATTTGAGGTCAGTTTTAGTTATGCTCCCAATGTTTTTTTTGTATTAGTTATGCTCCCAACGTTTCACATTATTGTCAATTATACCCTAACCTCCATTTTTTTGGGCCAGAGTCCTATTTTGGTCCCTCAAGTTTGCTCAAAGTTTCGTTATGGTCCCTCAAGTCTCCGACGAATTTTCCGGCGAGATACACAGCGGCCCCGACGACTACGAAAACTCCTAATTCAAGGTTTTTTAACCTCTTGAGTTCAATAACGACATGCATTTTGCGAAAAAAAAATGACCGAAAATATGATTTAGGACACCAAAACTTGAGACTCGGCCCAACCCGATTTCAAAAAAAGAGACCTAGCCAGATAATCTCTGTGCACCCCTATATAATATTTGAATTTTATAGTAAATTGTAGCAATTTTGTCGTCTGTTACTCAAGAATTCATCCCATCGATCCTCACGGAGGTGTTAGAGGTAGTTTGTAAGTAACAAGGCATTTGTTGGCCTAACATACTTATTATTATCATATGAATAAACTGATATTTTAGACAATATATGGTAACATTTTTTAAATTTAGTTGAAAATCATAAATATTGTCTTTAAAATTTAATGACAAATTTCATATAGCTTTATGTGTTTAAATATATGATATTTATAAATTGAATATTAAATGATTGTAGTTATCATTAAATCTCTATTATTATAATTAACAAATGGATTAAGTATATTTTAATTAATTATATTTTTTTTGTTCAATATTCAAAATTTTGTCCTAATTAATTAAGACTTGATCTGCATTATATATATGTACTTAGTTATGATGGAAGTTTCTCAACAAATATAATTA